>UZAM01007424.1:11229-23126 GCA_900618415.1 Soboliphyme baturini
CCCTGCAGGCAACTAGAAGCAAAGGAGCGGTGGGGTGCAATACGTCGCGAAATCTGGTATTGGAAGAATTATTCGTTATTTGAATGCACAAGAACAAACAACGTACACAACAGCGAAACAAAAAATAGAAATAAAGAACGACGAAGAGAAAATAGATTCACAGAAAGAATATTAATGCAGATGAATATTTAATTGCATCTGTCAACAAGCGAAGTCGATTCAGGCAGCTTTCGTCTTTTTCATTTCTCGCTCTGCAGAGTCTGAGTCGTCAGCGAAATCACAGATTTTCTGCTTCGCAAAAATGCAGACATATTGGATCTTGTGGAACGAGGCGTAGAAGTGCATTTCGAAAGAACCTTTTGCAAGGGAAGGATAGAATCGAAACAAATTTACCAACATTTACAACAGATCTCAAAATCTGATCTACCACGATATTTGTGAGAAACAGGACAGCTGATCCGTTCTGCTACTAATTTCAGAACTGACCAAAATTTGCGTAGGTCTAATTCATGAAAGGAGAATAAGTATACTGACGAAGCATGTATAATTAAGTGAAATACGCAGGTTCTTCGAACCAGAGATTTGTAATCAAATGAGACGTTTAAAAAAGTAGCTACACCATCGCATTTCGATGACTGTAAATGTAAATTTCACCTGTCGGTAACACCAAACAGTTTGCGTTGAGAATCCTGGTCTTGCTAATGACAAAATTCATCGATTTGTCCATTTTTGTGCATGACGGCCAGCAGTAAAATATTGCATCAATCACAAATGCGATTAAAATTGTCGATCTTGAACACCTACCGCCTCGCAGTTGTTATTTTCCATAGCGATCAACGAAACAACTCCAAGCTCTCCTCCATCATTTCGATATTACTCTGACGCTGCAAGATTCTTCTGTAGCTTAATCGCTGTTTTTTACATTTATGACCTACCATGGTAAGAACTCCAAGTGAAACTTAGTCCAATCATTAAAACCGATTGCCATGTGATTGTAAAATATTAAGCAAGGTTTCGCCCTGTTCGTAAAAGAGCTAAGTAAATTTGAATTTGACACCGCAGATGTGAAACCCTGTTATTAACCGTGCTTCTATTGTCCATTTGTATGTTCAAATGTACCTGCTGATGTGAAACAACATGACAGGCATTCAGCTTCTCCAGTGATCAAACAAAACATCAACAACCAGTTGAATCTTCTCGTTTACTTATTTGGAGCTACCTCATCGCACTCTTTTGAACGAAGCTCAAAACGAGAAGCAAGGAATATATAAAGAGAGATCGGTGCTCTCCAAAAAACAAGTGTAATAAAAACCTCGAGAAACGAAATGGTTCTGATGCAAATAAACTTTTAGACTTTTTAAGAAAATCATTACCGTTAATTTAATCCACTTCTAGGCACTTCGTCAGACAATTTCGATAAAATTAAAACCCCTGAGGAACCATTAATAATTTTACCAATAGTGCTGTTCTCTAGTTAACTAAAACAGTTAACGTTTCTGGTATGCGATGCGATGAGTACTGCTCGCACAGCCCTTCAAAACACTGCTGCAAGACAGCAGTCACAACAGCTAAAAGTCATTTCTTCATAAAGCAGATTTTCTTCTCTCTTGTTCATCCTGGCCTTCTGATAAATATTTCCTGCGCTTCATTTCTAATGCGAAAACCTCGCAAGCAATGAAAAAAAGACTTACACTTTACCAATTTGTGAAATTCGGCAAATTTTGTTTTTCCTGAAGAAGCAAGAATTCCTTTCCATAAAGTTTTTTCCTGTTTTTTTCAGTCAATTATTTTAATCTCACTGCTGTTGTTATTGCTCTTTCGTTATTTTTTTTAAATTTTTTGTCGTCTAATTTTTGTTTTTGTTCTTTTTTCCTCATTCCCATTCTTCTCATTTATTTTTAGTATTTGTGTCAGTCATCGTTTTGTCATGATTTCTATGCTGCCCAACAACACTGATCTGACTAAAGGAAAGCGCAGACGAGCTTTGCGAAAAGGGACAATTCTTCACCAAACTACACACAGTAAGTAGACATTACCACAAACTGCAGATCATAGGATAATCAAATGAAATAAACAACATCTACCTTCACGGCCAGCAATTGATTTTAAATCGCCAAGGCAACAGACTCGGGAGCTAGTTCCAACTGGTCAAGTGTTTCGTCAACAATCGAGCAACTTTCAATGGCTTTTTAAGGCACGGTAATGCCAAGTGCTGGATATACACCTGACCTTCGGCCCTTGGTTTAATCCTTTATCTTTCTATCAAAAGAGACGGCTTTGCCGAGGGAGTCATCCCTGCAGACCTCTCCTTTAGAATCCTGGTCGTGTGCCTAAAACCGGGTTATTCTGATCCTTTGAAACAACATAACTTAGTAAAATCGCCCGAGTATTCACAAAACATTAGATGACACACTCAATGAGAGAATTCGCTCTGACGAGAAGACATGGCATGCACAGAAATAAAAAACAGTATTGCTATTAGTGGATTCTGCTTAATAGTGAGCCTTTGGCGAGACCTGAACTTACAAATAATGTTACATCATCAGAGTGCCAACGTTCATTCACAAATGGGTCGGTCTTGTAACGCTAGAATACCCATATACCGTGAAGAACATATCCAAAATTACATAAAAAGATATCCAATTTATATGCCACTGTGTAATAACATTCTGTACAGCCATATGATATAGTACACAATAAAGTTTTCTATGGTATCAAATAGGTTAACCTACAAGATAAGACAAGGCATGACAGCAAAAAATCAGCAATTAGTCATTATTAGCTTAATAAACAACTAAATTATACAAAAAGGCAGAAAAGCATACTGAGTGCACCAAACGAAAGCAAAAGGAAAGCAAATGATCTACCTCCAATTGAGAAAATAGCAGCTCCTTTTAATTTTATACTAACAAAGTCTTATAACACCAGCAACAGTACAAAGAGGTAAAGAGGCTGTAATTATATCTTGGTAAATTTGACAAATGCAGTTGCCAAAAGGTTTTACAAAGGCGGTTGCATAACCCGCTGCCTATTTCCGGACTGCAGTAGTGTATTTAACACCGTGCACCGTAAAAAGCTTTTAGCAGTTCTTTGTTCCCTGAGTATTCATTCAAAGGCCATGCCATGCATTTCATAGCCAACTAAACCCCCGACAACCCGCAGTTCATACGGGCCAAAGGACGAAAATCTTCCACTGTGTCAAACAATTTATGAATTCTTCAGTGACCAATTTTGTCTTCTCTTCTTTTCTCAGTATACGCTAAAGCATGCAAAGTCAACTACATAAATAAATGCAAAAGTATGCCAGTGATACTGTCATAATGAGCGCAGTTACTTTAGCAGATAACCTCATTGGGAATTTTTGCGCACTTACGCCCATTCAAGATTGGTAAGGGTAAAATAGCTTACTCAATAATGAGAGTAAAGCCAACTAATGCTTATTTACACTTAACATCTCTGTAATACATTAATCGACTGCCTCATCCCCTCTAATTTGCTACAGAACCAAAAGATAGACATAGTTCTCAGCACAAACTATTTTTGGTGGCACCAGAGACGAAAGACTTTAGCTCAGTGTCAAACAGAAAAAGTATAATCAAAGTAAGATGATGAAGCTGTTTGTAAACGTCTAACATCATTATAAATTTTCAAAGGAATCGCTGATCTGTTTTGTGAGAACGTGCACTTCTTCTAATTACATATGCCTCTTTTCCTTCATACGACAAGATCTTATGCAAATTTCGACCAGTTCTGAAAACTGTACGAATGGAAAGCCAGCTATCCTATTTGAATGTCGTAAATATAATCATATATCAGTTTATAAGATCTATTGTAAAGGTGCGTAAATCTATTCAAGCAGACCCTCTCCACCCCTTGCACCAGATTCTTACAAAATGCGTGGCATGTGGGCACAGCTGTCTAAGAGATCTGCCGATCTACGTTCAGAAAGAAATTTACCACACAGTACTTCAGACCGGAGTTGCCACACTAGTAGAGTGTCGAACTCAGAACCGAAAAGTTCCTCGAGTTGAAGTTGATAAGCGAGTACTACCCTGGTGGAAGGAAACAGGGGATTAAAAGATACGTTTGCCACATAGCTGTAAACTCTGCCTTCCTAGTTGATGGTATAGAAACGAAGTCCAAAATCGCACAATCAACTTTATGAAAAGAAGGGCGCCAAAATGGCCCAATCATAGAAATGAAGGAAGAACGTTGACCAACTTTCGTTTTCTTTACCTACAAAATGCATTCGAAATCTCATTTCACAAGGTACTGTCAATATGCCAATATGCATGCATCTCTGCCAGGAATGAAGCACAGAGAAGATTTACGATGCAACAGGTGACTTGGACTCCAGAAAAGGAGGATGAGAAAGGCGGAATCGGCTCGCATTGATCTTCATATATTAAACCATAGACTTAGACATTCATCTATATCGACTTTCTGTTCAGAGATCTGTTTCTTCTTCATCATTCATTATTTCTTGTCTCAACGCTGTGTATTTTGTTTGCTCTTGTGCACTTACGTAAACTGTTATTCCAAAGCATCACTGATTACTGAAATGTTAATCGCTGCTAGTCTTTCCTGTTAATTGCCCTAATTTAAGTAATTCTTACTGACTGACTGATTAGTTAAAATGAAGCACTGTCAACTTCAACATGTACGATATTCTATTATATAATATGCCACATAAACAGAGAGCTACCAAAATACTTAACAGTCAACCACAGTTTGCGTTTCATACGTTCAAACAGAAAAGTGCATATATAACGTTTTGGAATATCACATTAGGAGCCAAAACAATTTTAACAAACGGACAGGTATCAATTCAATCATAACCATATAAAAAACGGAGTTTCGGACTAAGAAGATCTCGGTTAAGACGTTTTAAATTATTTAGGATAAATTATGAAAATAGAAAAACGATTTAGAATTTCTCGTAGAACAGAGATATACGAAATCATGACTGAGGCAGTTCATCAGCGGGTTACCTCCAATGCTGTAGCGTTCGGGAACGGCGAGACTGAGCAACTTGCGGATCTCGTTCAGCTTCGGCTTGGACAATGCGAGGCCACGAACGGCAGCCCCGGCATGGAGTCCGTTGCGAGGCGTCAAACGGCTATTGAGCAATCGCCTCAGGACAACGTGCAGACGAGAGGAGGTTGACGGTGAGCGACACTTGGCGGTGGCGGCGAAGAGCAACAGCAGGCGACGGGGTAGCAGCATGTTGTAGGCGAAGAAAGGAGGGCCGGAAGAGATTCGGTAATGGCGACTGTCACTTCGAGGAAACAGATCGTACCTTCGTACCCGGAAGCTCTTTTTCCAAACACGTAGAGGCAAACAGCAGAAGGCGATATAGCAAAAACCGCCCTACGACTATGGACGGCGCTCCGTATTGTGTCTAGCAACAGAATTGAGTCGACTACTCAACGTCTGGCACGCGCGAGTCTGGCGTTCGAAGATCGATCGACGATCAGATCAAATTGCCACCGGCTAAAGAAGACTGCATCTCCGCGCTACCTCAAAACTGACAGAAGAACCACAGGTTAGAGGAGGCCGGGTCATCACTTCGAGTTTCTTCCTTGTTCCGATTGCCACTACTAGCGTTTAAGATCATCGACTGTCAACTTTTCACACTTATTCGTGAACGAAACACGCTCGATGTAACAAAAAGTTCGAATTTCAGCTACGATAATCTGTTCAAAGAAAAACAATCGTAGCTCGATATCAACCATTCACATACTGACCGGTTTCCACTTCGTTTAGCATACTCACTGCTTTCCATCTTAACCTGTTCTCAGACATGAAGAGAAGAAAAGTAAGCAATTTATTTTACTACCTCAAATAAGTATATATCATGCATCATGTTACCAAAAACACCGAGTTACGGAACAGAGAGTCCAATTTGCATGATTCATGCTCATTTCAGAGTTTACCCAGAAAAACTACGCCGGATTGGTTGGTTACCGTAAGCGATCCAGCTGATTTGTAGCAGACATACTTCAAAATCACGCAAGACTATAAAGTCGATTAAATATTTAAACATTCTTAAAGATTGAGCCAAATGTTTTTCACAACGGAGGAGAAGAGAATTCACAGAAACAATGTTGATAATTAAACGTTAACCATGATTCATGTTCAATAGCAGATATTGAATTACAAGAACAAACTTTTAACAATTACGGCAAGTGGCCAAAATAAGTCAACCCTTTGGGAAAAGGCGATCACCACTTATTCTTTCGGGTCTGGGAGGTAGCAATGTCAGATTTTGTGTCTAACGTTTCCTCACTTAAAACAGCGCATGAGTGTCGCAGAAAATAATTCGAATCTCGTGCAAATTCTGTCGATCCACTTGCCCCAAGTCATTTAACCCTTCTGGTGGCATTTGGCCTGTCGGTCGACAGGATATTTGCTGTTTCGCTTTCTTTCAAGAAACGTTTTCAAACATTCCCAAACAAATGTAAATAAGGCAACATTGAGAGGAAGTGACGGCATATCAAGATTTACTCAAATATCTGAGCCACGACCATGCTGGGACGCGTGAGCCCAGCAATTCATCTCAGTTGCTTGCGTTCTTTGAAGTCGTGACCTACCATTCATAAGTATAGGCGATTATGCGGATAAAATAAACTTGAACGTTGCCAGTTTCGTCATCACACTGACAGCAGTTCTGCATACTTCGGGATAGAGCGTTGCTGGCTTTCCAGATTTGACGATTAATTTTTTCCTAATAAAATGGAATTCAAAATATGTACCTGGACTGAGTGAAGGCGCTATGTGTGGCATTCACAGTATCGTTACCTGAATAAAATTCTGAATTACATATATCTGAGTGCCATAGTTCAAGCAGATCTAATACATTTATATCGTGGAGAGAACTAGCGATATAGCCAGTCTATGCAGGCATTTTTAAGTAATGGAAACTTTATGATTCGCATTGATACTTACGCTTCATTTTCAAGGCCGCTATTTTATAGAGGCAGCACCTCATCCAAATGCCTTTTCAACGGTTCATGTCACGTAATTATTCAAGTGCAAGCCAGGGTGCAAAGAAATAAATAGTCAAACCGGCGAATTGATAACTGAAACCACTGAGGTCCTAGTAGCTTAGCCGATTATAACTGCTTTAAGTTACATAATATGCATCGTAAACTTCACTTTTTGATAAGCCGAGACATACTAAAGCGCAATTTTCAAAAACTAGCGACCAACCTTCTGATGAAGAATCATAATGGCAGGAGAAGATCGGCTTTATTACCATGGGAGAAGATTATTTTCATATAAAAATTTTTCTGTTCATCAATCGAACTGTAAAAGTTGTCAGAAAACCTGCATTTGAGTGACACAAAAAGTTCAGAACGCACTTAACAAAAATACGCAACAGCTGTTTTCTCCGAGGAATAATACTCTGGTAGAAATAGAAAGAGAATAAACAAATCTCTCCTTGAATACACTATGAAAGAAGGTCACTTTCATTCTGAAACAGCATGAAAAAGGTGTGGCGCAGAACAAACTACTGGACGCGAACGAAAGATTAGAAAAGAACTCTTGATACGAGCAAGTAAATGTCTGAATAGAGACAACAGCGATGTTTGACGTCATTCTGGAAAAAAAAATAACAAAGAAGTTGATGAAGAAGACCATGACTAAATTACGTGTCAATCTGTCAACTTGAATTACATTATTTATCACCATTTTGTGTTTATCGTATTTATCTCCTAAAATCATTTAAAACGCCATTGGTAACATTGGCTTTGTACTTCATGATCTACAGTGTCGCGAGAAAAAGAATCTACTTTGATACGAAACATCGAAATTTTTTTAAAACAAGATTTATGTAGCAGTAAACGCTTTGATAATTTTGACAATAATTTGATATATCGAAAAATTGTAACACACCAGCACTTCGATTATGCTATCCAGTTTTAAACGAAACCCACTTAGATGACTTTACTGTTGAAAGAGTGGGACCGTACGGCATGTATATTTTTTGATTTTCGAACACTTTTTTCGTCGTTCTGTGTTATTCTCTTACCTGCGGAGAGATGTTTTATTTTGTTTGGATAGAAAACTTTTGCATTTAAAAATATTGCAAAAACTTAGTTTGAAAAATTAAGGTTGCCTAGTTTCGAAAGTTTGTTGCTTAAACAAGATTATAAACGAATAATCAATTTCCGTGTAAATTAAATCTTAAAATTAGTAAATGAAGCATGTGCTTTGTATAGCACAACAGAGAAAAATGATCAGACTAGAAAACAGAATATGTCAAGCAAATAACAGCTCCTTAACATGCGACACAATGCTACACTGATTTCTAGTGATGATCCTTGTGCGGCATTCAGATTTCGTTAACGAAAACCGAATATGGTATTAACGTTTTGTTCACCATATTTAAGATCGATATGATACTCCATTTATCGTCTAGTTATACTCGATATTGTCTTGTGCTATACCGTAGAAACATGCCATGTTGTTTCTTTCTTTGACATAAGTTCCGCTGTTAATAGACAAGTTGTGTGTGAGCTAATAAACTTTCGACTTTGAAATATATAGCTAAATCTAGTTTCTTTGATCACTAACTTTCTAAAGTCAATCGATCTAGCCTCGGTGAAAAAATTACGTTTCTATTGGACAGCCAATCACCTCAGTAGAATACTGGCCCTACGGTATCATCAGAGGAGTAAGTTTGAGATCGAGCATTGTTTAAAGATCGAAACTTCTCGATCGTTATTGTGTTTGAAGAAGAAGCAGAGGTAGATCAGTGCGTGCTTCTAGTACTAATGTGTTAATGCGCAAAATGAACCTTAAGCACGGAAGCTAGTCACAAAATACAAACTACTCAACGCAGCATGGCAAGGGGTACACGACGGAAATAACTAGAAGAAATAAAACGATCAAATTGGTAAAATCAGTAATTGGAGACAGCTTGAAATAGAAATGGATTGGACATGTTACAGGAAGAAGTTTTCATCGTAAATAAATAGGTATTACACTCGGTTCCAAGAAATTAAATTAAACAATTAAACAATGAGCCTTCAGAGCGTGGCAGGGGAAGGAAAATATGGTGGTACAAAGTGGTAAGAACTTCAAATGGCAAAACCCTGTTGAAAGATATAGAAGATATTGCCTTCGTCCAGCAATGAAACGAAAATGGCTCTGCTGCTGATGATCATGCTCAAAATTTTGTAACATGAAGAGAAACTCGTTGGGTTTCAACTATCGACTAAATCTAGTGTACGATAAATGCCATCTATTAAAAATCTAAGGAGAGACCGCACAAAATTGTATTATTTCCCGGTATCAGGTGATGTAAGGAGCATTACTGGTGCTCAGAGGCTTTCATCTCTTGATGTCAGTCGTCCAATGTCGTCCAGATCATCTGCTTTGTGTTAATTTGGTGAATTGCCATTCTTGGCTCAGCATGATCAGTACATACCTAGTACCATTGTCATGTACTGTTTTTGCCTTGAACCATGGATCAATAATCGATTACCATTAAATGATGGGTACATTTTCACAGGCCGTTTTTGGAAGTCAAGCGGAATAGTTTCTTAGGAAAGTGAAGGAAGAAAAGTTTGCAGTCTTTAGAAGGTCGGTCTTCCACGTATTTCATGATTTAGCCATTCTGCCGCCCTTTTGCTAATTAAGTCAATGGTATGGAGCTCCTCTCCATTTCCATTCCATCAGTCACGATGCCTTCTTTAAGGCACAGTTGACAGAAGCTATATGATAACCATGGCTCAGAGACTGCTGTTTCTTTCCCACAGAGTGGCACTCATTTGTCAGCCTTGGAAAGAGAACAATGATTCTGCCGGGCCTCAACCGGGACGCTCTCGAATGAGTCAAACTCTCTACGGAGTGACCATCCGAGGTTCAAAATCTGGCCTCACACAACCTTATTTACTAATCTCTTCATCGGAGTATTCCTGCTTAGTTCCATCTTACAATTCTAAGGATATCAGTCTCTTGTCGGTAAAGACCTTCTATTCATGTGGTGGTTGAGGATTGACGCTAAGCTTTCGCAGCCGTGGCAGCGGTTACGGAGCAGAATATGCTCGGCCGAAAATCTTCTGTTTATACCAAGGTTGGTCGCTTGAAGAGGCGAGCCGACGATGCCTGTGAATTCGAAACACTCATGTTTTTCATTTGAACTCGACAGTCGTTGCGGTGGTGTCTTTTTCACTGTGTCAATCGTTGGACAGGAGATATTTTTAACTGAACGACGGAGACCGGAAAGAAATGGTTTGCTCGATCATGAAAGTATTCAGGTGATACGTCGTTGATGTGAAATCAGACCACCTTGGTTGTGGCTTTCGGCGGCATGTTCGACCGATGGATGTCACAATGCTCCAGCGAAGCGGAACGGCATGCTTTAAAAACTGTCCAAACATCTTCTTAGCGATCGCAGTGTTCTTTTTCATGCGTCTATGAATGGGGCAATATTTCGCGTTGAAAAAGGAAGCAGTACTCATTTTCATGTACTGGTTGCTTTGGAATTTATGAAAGTTTAGAGTACAGCGTTTTCAGGACGTTTGCTAACTTGGCATTGAGATTTCATTCTAGGATTTTCCATTGGAAAGATTTACGTCTTGAAATGTCATAGATATATTATATTAAATAAAGGTAATGAAATAATCAATTATTAATAGTTTCAATATTTGATAGCTTGACATTAAAATTGTTGGGTAGTGATATTTCCCCTCTTCTAACTGGCATGACCACGTGCTTATTATCTCAGGAACCCAATATTCAAATGTTACGTTACGGTTTGAACGCTGTTACCCTGCGTTCGATCAAACTTGTTCTTCTCACTTGTACGTTATAGCCCATGCCTCGTCGAAACTGCTGGTCAGTCTCAATCGTCGATCTCGGTATGAATGACGTTTACCTAAACTTATCCCCTGACAACAAGATACGTACATAGAATAGTTCTTGTTTATCGTCATCTGAAATGAGTTGGATACTTCATCTTCATGGAGTGAGGAAGGCGATTGCAAAAGTTGTTCGTCGTTAAGTCTCGTCCTCGTATGTGCAAACGTCAGCGGTGACAACAGAAGGAAAAGTGGAGAAAAGCTGGTAACTGTGCTGCTGAAACGTTAGTCTCCCTGTTCAGGTGTGTCAGTCTTTTATGGTATTTTATTGAGTGCTAAACTTCACCAGCGCTGTTGCTTTCTTCTTGAGGACTACGTCTACAGTTAGGTGAGGTGATCACAGTGGCGTGCAGTCCAATTTGCTTCGTAAAAAATCGCAATAACTTAATATTTCTGAGGCACATCAGGTCAGTATCCCCATCGGGATTTCAATCCATCACCTTTCGATTCTAGCAATAGAATAAAGTCGTGAAACGATGAACCCAACATTATGTCACTTTTTCCGGCATAATGAGAAACAGCATAAGCATGGCAAATTCAACTGTGGAAAAAGCTACGAACTGTGCCGAACTGGATGAATCTCATCATACCCGTTGCCCAAAAGCATTTAATTGACAACATGGACCAAAAGCTCGCTTTTTAGATTTAAACGTCTGACCTGTTGGGGACGACTGGAGCGATCACCGAAGTCTGCCAACGGCTTTACTTTGAAGACAGCCCGTGAAACACGGGATCAGACGTCGTTATTGACTAATCACCTTACTGATAATCTTTTAATGCTGGGTTATAATAAGCCTGAAGAGGAGGTGACTGTGCTGAAGCTCATAAGGAAACTCTGAGCGGTCCATTCCTCATAGAGTCGTCGTCTGGAACCCCGTTCAGCTGGAGTGAAGGGCAAACGGACATTTTGTTGAAGTAGCCTGGCGAGCGTAGACAGTACCGAAAACCATTTGAGAAGATCGAATGGAACGGTTGGCACAAAAAGATGGCCCCAGTCTCCTGTGTACAGTTTGAGTCAGACTATGG
>UZAM01007426.1:0-16020 GCA_900618415.1 Soboliphyme baturini
TGGTATGATAAGGTTTCAGTAAGATGTAATTCGAATGCGAGATTAATACACAAAGCTAGGCCCTTCTGCACGTAGTTCACTACTAATTGATGCAGGTTTGTTGCAGATCTTGGTATGAATTGAACAATGATCACGCACCTATCAATTCAATCCGTTTTAATTTATTTTAACTGTATTTTATTCACTAAATTATTTTTGAAGTATTATTTCAAATTGGCGTCTCCTTCCGCCTGAAGCTTCTTCGGAACCAGAATAAGTTTATCTGCCGGTGATAATCTAACTGTTAGAGTTCGTAATGAGTTACCGGCACTGGCAAAGATAAAGGTCTCATTCTAGAAAAAGGGCACAGTTCAAGATATCCAACTGGATATATTACTGAACTGGAGTGCGCAGATGAAACTGTCTTGGTGAATACCATGGTGCGTGGACACTGCTATCTGGCCGCTTTACTATACGACTCAGCTGCGAAATTCACATCTTACTTACGCCCGGAAGTCCAAAGTTATGAGAACCCATTCAGCATAGCTGATCTACAAATGGAACAGGGAAGTGAAGCGCTTCAAGAGGGTAACTAATTTAAGTATCTCAATTCCATCGCTTTAAGTCACGACATCGTTCAGAAAGAGTTAAAAAGAGGACTGGCCTAACCTCGAATGCTTTTAGAAACCTGTTCAATGTCTAGACTAACACTGAAGTACCTTTTCACAAAATTTTCCTGAATTTTGATTCTGACAAGTCAGTGTTGTTATGCGATATGGAGACAGTTGCTATAAAGAAGGCGCAATAACGACGGCTGAAGTTTATACAATAGCATTAGTTCGTCTTATAACGAGGGATAAATGGCAAGAGCACGTAAGGGATGACTCCGAATGACCCGTAAGGCATTTTCTTCCGGTCACAGTTGATTTCGGTAGATGTGCAGACTAAGAAAAGAAGGTTGGCCCTTTCAGGCAAACTGGTTATATATAGACAATTTACTCCAGCCAGTAAGATTCTTGTGTGGGAGCCGAAACAAGGAAAATGTCGACCAGGAGACCAGTATGTAACATAGTGGATCAAGGTAAAGGATGATCTATTTTCTGAGAGGGATGTTTTCTTATGATAAGCAATAGCTGGTGCCTTATAGCATCCAAAGCAAATCCCAAATATCGTCTTCAGTTGCGTCAGAGGGGTGCACTGGACTAACTTTTCATATTTGCATCAATATCGGCATAAAGGTCAAATTATAAAATATAACCAGACTCGGAGCAACCACCGATTTCGTCTATTGGTTTTAATGATCAACTCGCTAATAACTTATGGGTTGCGAGAACCAGCAAATTAAAGAGCCTCTTTCACTGACTCCTGACCTGCCCTTATCCATCATAGTCCATGGACTGGATTCCTAGGTATGTTCATTATAGATGAACAATCAGGACTTCAATCCGCCCCTGCTAACACTTCACATGGCACTGCGGAAAAATTGTTTTGTGAGTATCTATTCTATGCAGGTTGTAGTAAATGAATTTCATAAAGGAACAGAACCAGCGATGCTGCAATACAAAAGCAATATTTTAGTCATAAAGATTGAAAGGATTTGAATGCTCCTCGTCAAAAATTTATCCTCTATTCGCCAACTGGGCAGCAAATCAAGCTTCAACATAAACAAAATTGACTGTTCTTCATATTTGATGCAAAATATACCCATCCTTTTGTGACCTTTCGGGCCACCTACTAAGGAGGACACAGCAAATAAAAATGTGCCATGTTTTAAACAAGACAGCAATATGCTACTTATGATTTTTACGACTAGTTATATGAGCATTGTCTTCAGAACGTTTATAGGGACTTTGGACTTTGGCTTTAACTGACAGCTAAATTTAGACATCAAACTACGATCAGATAATGATTTAAAAACTCAGACTTAACATATAAATCAGTCATAGCCTTCGCGCACAAAAATTTATTTCAGCAGAACAAAAACTAAAAGCATGGTGATTCTTAGACAATAAAATAATGCTTGTAAAGAGGTTTAGCTAGCAGTAATATTGCAAAAGAAACTATTTCATTTTGCCATTGTGACCGATTAAGAAAGCTCTTGTTGAATATGACTGTTCTCAGATAGAGATCTCCACCAACTGCCCATCCAATCATTTACACGACCCGCTGTCACTTCTAGTTGTTGTTATTGCCACTACATATTTCAATCCCTTGCTAATCAGACAAGCTCCATAAGGCGTTGAAGGCGTGATTACACAAGCTGTTTTCTATACCACTCATTTGGTCCGATGTAAGCACCTCAACCTCTCCCTCCCCCCTTCCAGCATGTAACTTTACCACAATAGAAGAATGCCTTGCGAGTCTTTTCTATGGCATCGTGATGAAACGCCCAAACTTTCACAACTGTGATGTTTCGATCTGAAAAACCAGAAGTTCACATGCGACGTTTTGCCTGCAGTTTCTCCAACCAGTCTTCAGGAAACTGTTAATGGAAACAGTAAAGTTAATGGCGTATCACTCTTGAAAAACAGTTTTTCTCAAAATTATTCAACGATGAAACAGAATGTCGCATATCAAATATGGCACACACACTGCGCACAAGTCACACCGCAACGCTATGCTCTCCGAAAAGTTTGGAAGTCAACACCTACCTTGCTGCCCCTGCAACGAGTCATGTGATGAAATTCCATCGGAATGGAATTAGAAGTTGGCAAAAGAAATTTCACCCTGCGCTTGGGCAACGAATCGGAACTTCTGGCAAAACCCAACAACTTCCCTTATTTCATGGTCTATTCTTTCTCTACATATATCTAACATAAGCTATATTCTTTTATTCGCCCTTGTATGGGTCTGTATATCTTCTCTTTTCTCACAATTTATTTACATGCATTCATTTATACAACAACATATGGTTTAAGGAACGCATTTGCAATCAGGTTGATCAGATCTTCTCAGGCAAGTGTTATTCCTTTATGTAACAATAAGTCCTTGTTTTTCTCACTAGCATGAAGACATTAAAAAAGTTTTGAAACATGCCTTAGCTTATCACGGAGGCTTTACATTCAAAACACCATCATGCAAACGTCGTCCTTGTCTATAGGACAAAAGGCATACAGTTTCATAATTTCTCCGGAAAAGAATATGGTCCTCGATTCTTTTTTAAACTTCTAATCAACTGAAGACCATAGTGAGACAAAATTTACAGTTTTAACAAAGTCTGTTTTATCCATTAATTTACCTGAAAACAGGTCCACTAGAATTCCTAAAAATTATGCAAATTCCACAACTACTGATCGTTTAATGGCACCTTAAAGTGCAAAAAATTCAAAAATATTACAAAAGAAGCAATAGGCTTTGGAGAAACATCGTAATAATTGCTACACTCTAGATTTGTACCTGTAAACAACGTCAAAAACAAGCCAAATTGCCACGTACCTTGAACCTGGCAACCCGGCGTTTATAATATCGCACAAATGAGCGCAGTAAAATCGCTGCAAGTTCACTGTCATAGCTGAGATTCACTTCATCATGAGTTATTACGAAACCAAATGCCACCGCGCTATGCGCTTCAGCCATTGTTTATGCTCTGCTCGCACTCCACGTGCTGCCAAATGCGGCGCTTTAAATACATAATATGGTCACGTGTCGATCTGCAGGAAAAAATAGGAACATACAGTACTTTAGTTCCCGTTCATCAACACTGCTATAAAGAACGAAAAGGCCTTCGACTAATTGGCAAAAATCTGTACATCTGTCAGAATCGTTATGATGGACGACTTTGAATGTGCCCTCTGTGCTAAAATGTCAGCAAATCTAAATTCAAAAAATAATTCTTGAGATTTCTGATTCTATATGAACAGCCATGTATGCAAAATTCAGAAAACGTTTAAAAATAAAATCCGATCTTATGGGTTTGCTGGCATACTGCTAGTTATTAATGACGCAATTAAGATAAATAATTCTTTTCTATTTTTATACCGGACTGAAGCAACGTATGCACCGCTACCTTGCTTCTAGTCGCCTAGGGAACCATTTAAACAGGTCACAGCTCCATGGTATTTGAGCAAGGATGCAGAACTGCATCACTAGGTAGAGCGGAACAAAGGCCTGATTGGACACCTGCAAATATGGCACGATCCGAGGCATATTTATTAATTTATAATTAAAAAAAATTCAGAAAACTCTCATAATGATTCAGATGTACGCTCTGAAACTGCGAAGATGCTGTAGAATTATGATACAACGGTTGTCAGTGAAGTGCAATGCTTTCAGCAGTAGAAGGCGTTCTACGTAGAGTGAATGAATGGAAGTCATTATTTCAGAAAAAGATTTTATGCACTGTTTTCTGCAGTGCTTAGACAATGTATCAATGAATTTTGAGTCCTCTGTGTACATAAATATTCAACCATTGTTTGCAGTTGAGGCGATTTCCACTTGCATCACTCGTTTTCAGTATCATCTCAATCCTGAAAAAAACACGATCATCATACCTGATGGACTTTTGATCAGTGTCCGTCATATTTTACGTCAACAAGTATTTTGAAAGGCTACTGCTACCGAATATCAAAGATTTGTGGCAGACTGCTTCGATTGGCTTCAGCTTCGATTTAGAATTGAAAGAAGTACTACGGACGTTTTGGCCCTACTAGTACATTACATAGCGCAGTACATGAATAGGGCATTACGAAGGCCTTCTTGGACTTCTAGTCAGCATTTAATACTCTGCCACGTCACCAGTTTCAGACAATCAAACTGTAATCCATAGGTAACAATGTATCACTCCGCGTGCTTTTCGCACCAGTTGCAGTTTGTCAGACTGCCAAGTGGCCTGCTCATGCCTTTGGCAAACAACTTCCGCATGCCTCAAGGACCGGGGCTTTCGCCCATGCTATTGCCATCTATGAAAATGGATGCCAGGTAAATTTTCATCGTGCAATCACAGCGGCGGTACATAACGTAGAGTGCCCATCTGCGTGTTTGCGGAAGCAGAAAAATCTATACCTGGTTGCATTCAAATGGATCGAGGTAATATGCCAGAAAGTGCTGCGAATGTATTTTCTTACCTCACATTACTTGCTCAGCGAAGCTTGTGAAGGTGGCTCCGGCAATCTGTAGCATTGGTCAGCCCGACTGGTCCTAAAAACGCCCTTCCTTCACCTTGGAGTAAACATGAACGATTACTCGTTTCGGTCTCTTCAGTTCAACCGATCATTTCCAAAGTCAGGAAAGCGTCGTTTCTTGCCAGAAGGCTGCGTAAGCTTGGAGAACCAACCGTGCTTTGATGGCAATTTTGGCGACCTTGCGTTGTTTGTGCAGTGATATATGCACCTCATGCGTTCTTTGAGGCTCTTTCGGCGAGCTACGTCAGGGTGCTGTACCGCTACTTGAAACTATCAGTCGAGGCTGCTGGCTTGCCCTATTACTTGATCGTCTCAGTTATTGCTAAGGAAGTGTCCACTGTTACCGAACGCCTGAGTAGCAGGATCAGCCGCTGACACATCGTTTATATGACGTTCTCGCAGGTAAATCGCAAGTACATGCAACACGCACGGAAACGAACATTTTGTAAGATCGGACAGAGCTGCTCCAGAGATCAGTCACTCTCCATTTGGTATGATTTCGGCGAAGCCATCAGCGTTTAAAGGTAAGTTGAAGATCAGCTTATATACTTTTTATATCACCCATTGCACGAATATCTGCAAAACTGCTGAAAGGCAGATACCAACTATTTGCCCCAGCAATAAACTTGATAGACTGATTGTTGGTTGAAATGAATTATCTCAGATGTAGTTATTTTTATATGTTTTTAAACATTTCATGATTAGCAATAACTAAATCGAGATATTTCAAATCGCAAATTTCTGACACGCGATTGATCATAAGTATTATCTGAATCGAAGCAACTTCCAGTTTCATGGACATTGGTAGGTTGCGAAAACAGAGCTAATCAAGCAGCATTGTGCGATTGTTCATTCAAAGGCGGAACACTGCAGGTTGTCCAATTTGGTAACTAGTAGAAATAGAACAATTGAAATGGGCAAAATGCAAGAATAGCAACAGACTGAAACACATGATCAGTTCAGCATGGTTTCGTTGTTATATTATTAACTGCTAATGAATCTATGCTACTTGAAATCGCGTGCGCGTCTGGTTACAAACTCATCGCCTACTATTCTAGCCCTGACATCATAACCGAAGCATTCATAATGCATCAAGAACGATCACGACCTAAAAGAAGACTCGTCTTTTGAAGAAATTGGAGGAAAGCTACACCAAGTTCATGTTCCACCCTCTGGTGGCCTGACCTTCAGACGTTGAGATGTATGATCGATCTTGTCCCAGATTCAATAATGACTGCGCATGCCTTGAATTCAAACTCGGATCACTTGGACAGACCGGTAATCAACAACGAATTGCATCAACCTCAAAATGCCCACCATTCTTGGAAGTTTCAAGTCTTCTTTCTCTGAATGCGGCCTTCCAGATGCCTCATGTGATCATCCGTCGTCATGGGCGACAAAGTGACTTAGGGCTATGATAGTACCAGCCGGCGATCTCCAATCGGTGAGCTGAGCAACGCATTCAACCCATAACGGCTTCTCTTTTGTGTTCTCGACGACGACATACTTCACTTTCGTCCGCTGTCTGATCACCGTGTTGGGGACTTGGTCGCAGCATGAGATTTCAAAAATTCTTCTTTCCATGGCTCTTCCTTTAAAAAATAGTTGGCGCTTTCTACTTTAGTCAGTGACCACGTCTCAAAACCATATAACATTTCCGGCAGAAGGAAGAATTAGGAGGTAAGCTCGGATCTCTTTTCCGATGCTTCCGAAGAGGACATCTTTGATGACATCGGATGTGTATCAACCACCTTTATTTCTCTGTTGAATCTCTGAAGTCTGATCATGCTGCGCGATGATCTCATGGCCCAGATAAAAGCATTTATCGACCTCCATATTTTCACCGTTCAACGTCACCTAAGTTTTCTTTAAGTTTATGAGAGCAGGCAGATCAGGTGATAGTCCTTGAGATTATTCGTCTCGTCGTTTTTGAACAATGCAATTGTTATTAGCTCCTTCTATCCTGATTTTAAAACTACTGTTTCCAGGTAGCAGTATAACCGCTCTACTAAGACCCTCAAAATCGTTTGGCCATTTGCTCGATCATTTAATTATGGAATACCGCCTCTCCCTGGGTCTTTTTTTCCTTCGTTGGCTGTGTAATATATTGAATTTTGCTTCTGAGACTTCTTCCTGGCTTTTGGAACGATGGTAGTTGCACGGACGTGTATTTGCCTTAAAGAGCTGGGCGAGAAAGTTCTTTTACATAAACTGCATCCCAACTTTGTCAGACGTCAACTCGACATCACCGTTCTTCCACGATGTAATGGTGAACTGAAATCCGAACTAAACAATTTCAATAATTAATTGGAAAAATCTATTTAGACGAACTAATATTTGTCACTTTTAATCCAAAAATCAGTGTAAAGAATACCTTCTGTTTCTAGTTATAATACTGACCGAATTTGCGTTATGAAATGACTTTTTATGAAAAAATTTCATACTGAAAATCAAGTAGTTAGAGACGGTTACCATTCATCAATGCACCGTTTTTAATTAGTAACTAGCATAGCCGAAACATAGTATGGCATTATGCATTATACAGAATTTGGTGTAGACAGTGTCTTACAACCATTTCATCTGCGACTTCTGTTTTGGATAGTTTCCTTTTTGATGGAGCGCTATTAAAGCGCATGAATTTGTCTGTAATCTACGGATGCTAAAGATTCATTACTAGACTGCTAGGTTTCTCACCAAGCCTTCGTAACTACCTCAAATTCTTAGATATACACAAGTTCCCGTAATTTTACCGTTTCATGTGACTCAGTGGCGTAACCTTGGACTACTTTCCGGAATGCACTTGAATAGGATATATTGAGACAAGAAATCTGTCCTTTGCGGACGCTGAGCTCTAATTCATTTTTACACTTTCTCTGTTCTCGTCTTTAAACAAATTCTTTTTCCCTGCTGCTGATATTAGAATGAAAGTGGCGAAAAGCGTTAGTCAGGAAGCCAAGCACAAACCACTTAACATACAGAAACAAGTTGAAGGGTGATTCTTTCTTCGATGCAGCAATCAATGCGTCAGGCCCTGAAATCAGATTGCTTGCTTATTCTAAATACTACAAATAATCAACGTCTTTTAGCAAAAGCTTGGAAAACTGGGCATCCAAGGGATACTACAATGAAGACATTATTCTAATTCACACATTTATGCCAGCTAATCGCTTCGGCACGCAATGATAGCTATCTCCGGAGTCCTTAAAATAGTCTCACTTTCAGTGTTGTTAGAACCGGGTTCGTGGCTTGGGTTCTAACGCAGCTCTGTCGAGTTATGTAGGTGCAGGTTATGAGTTTATCGGAAAGCCCGAGGTAAAAATAAGGAGTAGAATTACAAAGAATTACTAATTACCGACACTTTGAGCCATGTTTGCCTAGCCGTTGAGGCAAGATGGTAAAAACTGGCCTATCAAATTCAAACCGTCGAGGTCAAGTTCGAAACAACTAAACGGATGTGAATGAATCAGTGTCCACTTTAGTCAGTTATTAATAGCAGGCTGTCAACATGTGAGAGATCTGTTATGCATTGCATATTGACAACAGCTAAGCTTGATTTGAAACAAGCGGTTTGTTATATAATACCTATGTCCGTGCGAAACATGAAAACCGTTGACGAAGTGTTAATTCGCCCCTGGCCCTCCTGATAGATCACTATCTAAGGTGGCAATCAGTGCAAGACTTGAACTCTCCTGCTTACAAGTTCGTGTTGATAATCATAACTAACAATAGAATCAGATGGCAGCATTATAACGGAACCAAAAAAATTGACATAGCGCAAAAGGAAAAAGAATAACGATCACCGTGACGTGCAGCGATGTACAGTCTCGAACAGTTTTTGATTTTAAGGTCGTTATATTCAGTTTGTTTATTCACGATAATTGTTAGGTAATTTTGCGGATTAGTTTAATGACAATCGCGATTTTAACTGGAAATATGCATGACTGAAAAGCTGCATTTGTTTTAGCAGTTGTGAGTTTTGATTCTTTAGTATATTTGTTCTAGTGCATGCGATTTTGCTGTTTTTAGATTTCTTTGAGCAGTCGGCGATTGGCTTCTGCAGTGTTTCTAGTATCTTTTCGATCGTAAACAGTAGCACATCACAATGGTTTTATTATGCATAATGCAATCATTTTCATCGGCTGGTATTCAATGACAAATCGCGCCAACCGCAACACTGTATTGCCATAGCGTATGGAGTTTTGCTACCCGCTGCTAGGTTGACGGTGACCTTTCGAATTTCGTACTAAGGGGTCGTCTCCTTCTGCCTATTTTTTATCGAAGTTTTCTCTTCTAACTTTTGACGAAATTAAGTCTAACTGCATGGCAGAGATGGCATTGGCGGCCTTCTTTCTCCGAAGGAGCGGGTCGCCCTCGGCTCATCATGAAACTGTTCACTGTATTCATGGCATTGTAAGTTTTTTCCAAAGAACTAACTTGTCCATCTCGAATGCTGCCACACCCTGGTGATCTCATTGCTGCTTCTCTCGACTGCTTGTTGTCATAGCTGACCTCGTATTTGCAAATCATTCCCCTATCCACGGGGAAACCAAGGACGCCCCAGATGGCTAGCAGCTAGGCACACTGAACACTGCGCAGTATGAAAATATTTTTATACGCCGGTGTTTATAAGCCGGAACATTAAATCTTGCATTTCTTTTATGGGTACCTATGTGAAGAACTCGTCGTCATCCGTTCTCAGTACTCCTTTGTAGAGTAATGTTGCTTTGTAGATAATAAATATTGTTTTAAATACATTTCGGATTTGTAGTTGAAAGGCAGGTAGAGCTTCGTCCTTTACCGTTTCAACGTCTTCACCCCGTAAATGACAACAGAACTTTGTGTATGCTCTTACCCATTCTTCGATTCGGTCAGTCTTTCTGTTCCATCAGCCAGTTTCGATGATGGTTTATCCCTTCGGATCGCGGAGCCAGAAACAGAGAAGATAACGGCAGAGAGTTATCTTAGTTTGGAGCAGAGCCTGTCGAAACATTTGCACCAGGACATTCTTGACTTTCCCTGCGGTATTCGTCCGGTCGGTTGAGCAAGTAGTAGTTGATTAGTCTTCTTTTCTGAACAGATTTGCAACAGGAGCCCAAACCATCGCACCTGTGACTTATCATTCTGAAGATGCAGCGGCTCTAGACCAAGGCTTTCTCGGATATCTGTACTCCGGATCATGTTAAGACTGGTGAGCTCAGCGACTCGTCACAGAAAGGCCATTTCAGTCGTTTGTATACGGAATCGCAGTTTTTCACACCAATCGAAAACTTTCCGTTTCAAGCACAAGGGCAGCTTCTCAGAAAAGAACATTTCTCGTCTTTCAAAGATGCTCAATGCCATTTTTACTCACCTGTTGATTTTATGGAACCGTTTATTCGTTGAGTAGATGTGCTGTCGTAGGTAGAAGCCGCAGTTAATGGACTTCAACTACTCGCATGGGCATGTATTTCTTAAACATGACCTGAGTCTTTTTCAGGTTGATTTTCAGTATATATATATTTCTTTTCTCGATTCCCTGGCTCCTCAAAGCATTTAGTGCAGTTTGGCTGTTGTTTATCCCCTATCTGAAAATTTGGTACTGGTTTAGGCAATTTTATGAATATATGCAGTTCTGCATGCACCTACAGTTCAGTAACTAAAGGTAAGAAGGAAGCGGAAATTACTCGTCAGGGTTTACATGGCTCGATAATACAATGTAGATATATCTATTAAAAAAAATAAACCCTGTTATTGTAGGTTTGCTGGCAAACTGCTAGGTTTCGATGCCGCCGGTAGGAATGGCATTCTCCATTGAATCTTCCGGATTTACATGGTAGCCTGCTTAAGCGGTTCCGTGGGCTACTAGAAGCAACAGAACGTGTAAATCCGGAGGATTGACAGGAGATGATTTAGCCATTATCTCATTGTTTCATGGTTTGTACGCATAAAGTGAATAACATCAGGTTTATTTGGTATAGAATGGTCTTTTATTTATGGAGTTTTTGGATCTTTCATGTTATCCATCCCGTTCTTCGATATCTTTATTTTTGATTATTGCCTGTTACGGGTTGTCATATTTTAATTACTGTATTTGAGTTTCAAGCTTTGTTAATGTTATTTAATTTTATTTAGCTGTCATTAACTTTATTTCGTTATTTTTGATATTCATAATGCGTTTGATTGAACTGATTTTAACTGTCGCCGTGACCACCTTTAAAGTAGTCAAATTCTTTCATCCGCCGAATGTAGAAAGTGTCGATGCTGCGAAATCAAGCTTGAAACTGACCTGTTAAGTTTGTAAAATAAAATTTATTTTATGAAGTTATTTGTTGAAATCGATTTTGTTCGATAACGCTCAAAACCCGTATTTTCGTAGAATGAGGGCGAAATCTGTTTTATTCTGGCCGTAGCCATACTTCTGTAGTCAAAACTTCCGATATGCAATATCAGAAAAAATGTGCCAAATATGTTGTAAACTTTGCTTTTCTTTTAGAGTCGAATACTCGGCCAGAAGTGAATGACTAAAAACTGGTCTTTGAGTATGTTTTGGAACGGAGCTAATCAATCGTTCATGGATATGCCTTGGTTTATTCGGTTAGCTGGCTTGTCTGGAGCAGCTGCCATTTGTCTCGGGGCATACGGTTCTCACGGTAAATAAATCTGCTTTGATTCTTTTCATATTCTGTCTAGAAGTGATTCATGGTTCTATCCTTAAACTGTGATGCAAGTGGAAAGCAGTTTCTAAGTTCTAGTATACTTTTACTTTACCGCCATTTAGAACGGACGTTCAGAAAAAAATGATGCGTAATTTAGTTATCGTTGCTGCCATTTCCCTGCTCAAATTTAGATGAGTTTTAGAACGTTCATTGCTGCATATTGTGTGCACGTATGTTGTTTTTATGTCATTAAAGGCAACAGTTTTTTCGGCAGCAGATCAAAATCAGGTTGATGGATGATGGAGTGCAGGATCAGTTGCATATTAGAAATTGCTGTTGTTCCATAACGTTTGCCAGTGGTCAGGGACGAATATGATCTGATCGTGAGACAAGTTTCAGAATGGCTTTCTTATTTCAGTCGCGAAAGTTCATTTGCCTCATTAAGTTAGTAAGAGTGTAATATTTTTGGGTTCGTCTGTTACTCACTGACTTCTCAAGGCTTTTCTAACGTCGAATATGATAAGGGTGACAGCCAGAATCGATTTTGGGGCGCGGTTATATTCGCTCTGATGGTTTTCTTCAAGGAGTTCTATCGAGTGTCCATTTTACTGGCGTTAGAACATCTCGATCAGGCTGGACCAAAATATTCTGCTGACGAAAAAAAAGGTAATGTTTGGAAGGTTTGTAATCGTTGATATGTCGATCATCCTGACACTTACATGATTGAGTCATTTCTGATGCCATTTCTTTTATGAAGTTAATGTCGGGGCGTTGATCCCCATTTTAGTCCATCAGCCAGAAGTGACTTATTTTAAATACAGGATCGACGGTAGTTACGTAACAAGAATAGCATAGTGTGTTTCTCAGAAGGAAGTTGAATATCCTGACTGCGTCTCTGAGTCCGACGCTATACCAACTGAGAAACCCGGCTTCCTAACGAAGAGGCAATCGCGAAATCTGTAGTGTATTGGATGCTGGCCTATGCAGTCGAAGTGACGTCATCTCGCACTTGTATGATGATAGCTCGCGACGCCACACTGGAATTAACTGAAGATGAGAGTCCTATCAGGCCGCGTACAAAAATATGTTAAGCGACTTCTTTGCTTTTCTGTTGCCAGAATACAGTGCTGACAACTTGTTTGCTGAGTTTTGATCGCTAACATTTGTGCAAATGTTCTTCCATTACTAAATTCAAATTCAGAGTTTCCTCGAACTCTTGAAAACATGCGGTTTGTTTCGAGCATGCAAGAATATCAGCAAAGGCGAATAATCGACATGTTATACCAGCTACTTGGCGTACACGAATAATCGAGCAGAGTCTGCACAATGGCCGATCCCTGTACCAGCGTGTTACTTTAAGTTCAAGTGGGGGTTGATTCGTTGCTGTGAAGATTTGTATCGGTCTAATACCTAAAATCGCTGAACGGGGGCGCTGAGTACGCTTGTATTGCATTAACATATCTAATTAGGCACTGATAATTGTTTCCACAGTTGGGAAATCAAGAAACATGATGTCTGTTTTTACTTTATTTTAAAATGCAGTTTCAGTGATGATTATTTGCGCTGTGAGTTGCGCGTCAGCCACTTGGATTAAGCCGGACTTTAGCTTGATCCTGTGGCAAGTTGCACTACAAAACTCTAGTGATTGTGAGTACCTAGTAGTACATAGATACCATTGAAATTTTTTTTAAAAGGCATCTACAACTTTGAAAAGTACTGTGGTCACTTTATAAAATTACTTTATCAGTAAATAACTGTCTTAGAAGTTTTCTTTTGTTGCCTATAGTGTATTTCAGTTTTTCTTTCAGGATTTTCACAAAGGAAAGGCATTTCTCCTGAGAGAATTATGGTAAGACGACTTCTTTACTTGCAATGCTTCATGTCCAAGAAATCAATGGTGTTTGATTTTTAAATAGATTTTATTACCACTTAATAACCTATGATAACAGTTATGTTAAATTTTATAAATAGTCGTCTGTGTATATTAGCACGGTAATTTTTTCGAAAAAATCGTTACTTGATAGAAGTTTTTGTTTTTAAAGTTGTGTATGAAACAGCATGTCGCTGCCTTTAATATATCTGACAAACAGTTAATGCTGAAATAAGCGAAAAAGATGAGAAGACGACTGAAGGAGTCAGAACACAAACGAGAGTCTGCAACATCGTTGCCGGAGTGAAAAAGCAAAAGTGGCAATGAATACTGCACGTTGCCGGAAGAAGAGACACTAAACCATTGGGACATTAGACTTGGCTAAAGGAGATAACCAGTCCCATGGAAGACCTTCGAACCAGTTACAGGATGAGCTAAAGAAGTTCATTGGATCCGGATGAACAGAAGTGGCTATAAACAGAAGTTTATAGCAAGGTCTTAGAGAGGCCTTCATCCGGTAGTGGATCTAAAAAGACTGATGATGATGAAATAAGCAAAACAAAGCCTTGATCTAAACAATCCAACACAACGAAGAACGACGGACTAGTGGAATTTTGTAGAATTACAGTAAATGATCATGTGCAGGTAGCGACGGTTGAACTGGAACTAAACCCAATTAGTTTAAACGATTTAGCCTTTCAGTCGGTACTTTTAAGACAGACAGGGCATCGGCCTCTGTAAACCACTGATACTACCTACCTCCAAAGAGCACTTCAGGAGCGAAATACAGTTGAAGGACTTGCTATCTTTGAGTAGTAGCGTTACATTATAGTACTGCAAGTTGATCGTTGGTATGACGAATGCGTCCTTCCTTGCACCGACTAGAATGAAAAGGGATATTTGAGCATGTTTTCCAACAAGTCACAGATGTAAATGAGTATGGCCACAGTTGTTATACCTTGTGTAGATGTTCTTTCCAGGGTTGTTAAATAAAATAATACTGCAGGAAATGAAAAAAAATATTTCAGGGAGTCTAGAAATGAGTGATTTGGTCAGGTCAAGTGATCTGAACGTGTCGACAGTGTGTTGTGAATTATATAGTCATAATGTTACTCTGTATTTAGCTCAGTCTGGAGAGAAAATGCTCTACGATGCATTATGTCCGGCCGTTCACGATGAATTGATGGTTTAGTAATATCATCCAGCCCAGGCCACATTTAGCATTATTGCGATGATGTGCGATTCGATCTTCCTCAGTTGGTATATGCGTGAGAGTTATGCAGAGAAAGCAAATTACATTACGTACAAAACTGATCAGCTTAGCGACCTACTTAGAAAGGTGCTGAGCCAGACGGACCTACTAGACCGTTACTGATTTAGATCTCTTCTCACAACTTAGAGAAATAGGTAATTTTTGGTGTCCCATCGCTGACAGCAGCAGCAAAGCATTCTTTAAAGAAGATATATAAAATAATTGCCGGATTATGGAACGAATGTACTTTTCAACCCAATTTGTTGTTAAATATTCTGTTTAATAATCGATTTGGTTTGTTTCTGGAGCTCGTTAACTAATGTATGAGCAACTCACTTGGCCTTCAAATTCTGTTCCCTGTACGATTCTGCTGTTTCTCAGTTTTCACTGAGGTGGACAAGTTGAATGTACTTTTGAAAGTACTGCATGAGGATCCAACCCTCATTGGAAAATGAAACGTGTATAGAGACTCCTTGCTATACCAATCCATTTAAATTTTTATTCATCCCTTGCTGTTATTTTGATTAGTACATATTTTCACATCCTGATTAGGTTTACGTTGGAGGAAACGAAAAATGATAGGTGGCAGAAAGTTTTGTTTTGTGAGAATGCTTTCGTGTAAAGGATTCCGTGCTGATCTTGTGCATAAAGCCTATGAGCTCAGATAGCAGAGTGAGAATTTTTAAATCACTTGATTGCATTTCCTGAAACAGGAGTACATCTTGCTAAAACCTGTTCTGCCAAATTTAATTTCTATAATAGATTATGTCAGTTTTGCATTGGCAAAGGAACTTTAGGCTTTCAGTACCGGTACGAAATATCATCTGCTGCATAGCGCCGTCCTTCTCGCTTCATCGTTCAGCAACAGGCCACGTCTAGTAAGTTGTTTTTTATCGGCTGATGTAAAAACCTATTTATTAATCTGGCAAGGAACGTTATTTGTGAAATACCCCTTATGATAGCTTCTGCGTTGAAAGTTGAAACGTTGGATTAAAAGAAAAGAAAGAATCTGTATAAAGTCCGAAGCAACTCGTACTGGAAGGATGATGAGCTTAAATGACTTTCAGAAGATTTACTTCTTTGCTGTAAATAACGATTTCAAAACCAAATTCTTTTGCGTCATGAAGCGGCAAGCAACGACTCAAAAGAATTGCTGACGCGGTG
>UZAM01007426.1:22528-32987 GCA_900618415.1 Soboliphyme baturini
GATTCATCGCCTATTGCTGACCGTTCCAAGTGAACAAGCTCGAATTCCGAATTTTTGTTGTCCTGCTTCTCTGACAGTACTTCAAAAAAGTTCTTTCATATTATGCTTTGATGCATTAAGCCCAAGAGCACTTATGCAATTCTCACATGCCTAGTAAAGCTGTGGTTGCGGTTTATGGAGCGAAGTTGCGTGGAAGTATTGGAACCACGGTAGTTTGTTTACATAAATGGAATGGGTACAGATGACGCCATCGGCTGCGTTATGAATTCAGTCAAAAACTCAACGACCGCAGGTACACAAGAGGACGAACTTTCCTTGGTTTTTCGCTAACATTCATCGCCTATCATGCGAGAGGTTGTTGCATTTGCTGGGCTAATTTAATTTAGATGAAAGCCTTCTGTGGTTAGCGAATTATTTTTCGCATCGGTTTCAGTTTGCTCAAGTTAATGGCGAAATGTCTGAACCACTGACAAGCTAGCTCAGTGTCGTACAAGGTTCCGTTCCATCGCCTCATCTTTATAACATGTTCACGATGAAATGGTTTTAATGTGATATCTGATTTCATCAGAATACTGGAATATCTTTCTTGCCGTGTGTCATTTTTTTCTTTATATGAACTAAAAGTCAACAGGTTCAAAACGCATGAATAGATTCATATGAAATTAAATATTAAATCACAATCGCTACATTTTTCATCCCGCGTATTGTACTTTATTTGGCAAAACCCATGGTCGTTCGTTGTTTTCGGTCTACCTTATAGTCGGACACGTTCGAGAGCTTTCATACGCCGAAAAGAGCAGTCACGAGGGCTGTTCTCGAACATGTATTCTATCGCTGTATTCGATTTCTTTGAATTGTTTCCTGCTACCTAAAGGTAATTCAAGATCGCTGAATATCGTTACAAGAGTGAGTGGCCTCCGTGTAAATGACCTGGCCTTTCCAATAATTGAACCAATAGTCTCACACAGCATGATGATGAAAAAAATATTCATAGCAAACCTGTGAACCCGTTAAAAAACGGTCTTTCACAACGTCAACAAATTCTGGGGGAACTTGAACTTATGTATAACGCAAATTCCATCTCCCGCTCACACCCTTCGCCACTCAAAAGTTATTAAAAATCGCTGCCTAAATTCTGCTCAGTTTATAATCCTTTCTATGATTTTGGCTCTTCATGCATATGAAATTTTCCTCTTTTTTCACTGAATGTTTTTGTAGTGATGCTTCTTTACCTTCCATCGTTAGTGTAATCCGTGTTTTCAGGTTTTGTTGAATTTATGTCGCATTTTTTATGCTGAAAAATAAAATTCACCGGTGATTTCGTTCAAGCAACAAAATATTTATTTATTAACAATTCACAGTGGTCCATCTCCGTGATCCGAAAGGATAAGAGGTCACGAAACTGACAGACTGACAATCTGGAGTAGCTGATCTGAGGGTCAATTTAAGAAGCTAATAAGTTGATCAAAACAACACATCGAAATTACCGAATAGATGCTCAATGATTAGAAACAATTATCTCTGACCGGTACATTTTAACAAATTTAGTTTCACTGTTATTAAACCATTATTGCACCGCCGTCCATGAGTTTCACCTCGTGTGTGCAATGTAACTCTGAAATTTCAGGCGATGAGTGGAATTAGTAATCTTCTAGAATAGATTTCTAAAACGAACTACGGTACCTCTTGACGAATATCTACGTTGCTGGAATGGTACGCTTATTCCTGTAATAAGTGAACAGCGATAGAACAGAAACTGAACAAGAAAGTATAGCGGCGAATACTTCGACGATAGATATGGTCAACAATGCTATTGTGGTATACACAAGAGAGCATCGCGGTTCGCAGACCAATCCGTACAGGTGCCATTCGTTTACGATTGTTGAACTCTGCGCAATGATGAAAGCAGACAATGCAGACGAAGCAACGGTAAAAAAACACAAAAGAAACAACGACGCCTTGTCGAAGCGTTTCGAAGCGATCAAGCTTATGATCCCACACAGGAGAAACGAGATGCCGCTGACTGTTCCAACATGGATTTTTGTAATCCAGTTAGTGATCAAATCCAATCCGATCATAAATAAGCCGCAAAGAAGATGCAACGCACCGAGTAATATGGCAAACGTCCTGAACGGCGACGGCTCTATCGGACTGGAAGGATGAACAGGCCGACGGAATGTCGTTGGCATGCGGCTCTCCAGGAAATCTGACAACAACTGTTGGTCGGTTGAGAGAATAGATCCCCGTGGTCTGGACAGAGTGGTCACCATCATAAAGAATTTCTTCTACTTTAAGATGCAGACTGTAGCATACACGATTCTTACTTGAGCAAAGCCATTTTCGTTTCGCACTATATCTTTTTGGATCCGTTGCGGAGGTCAGTCGATGAAGTTCGATCATGCACTGAAGAACGACATGACGAGTGATTAAGCGAGTTCTGGCGTCCATTAAGAGGTGCGCCAACTGTGCCACACCAGCTGTTCAGAATATAATTTATCCAAGACTGCCTTTGTTGATATTATGTCTGATAGAAGTTCCCACCATGCAATGAAAATGCAAGATTAAGCCGCAACAACATGTCGGAAGAACTTCTAACGAAGTTGCAGGTTATTTCGGTAGGTTAAAAGTAAAGAGATGTTAGTTATAGCTGTATTAATCGTCGTATGATCTGCATGTTTGAAAAGACAGAATGAGGATTAGAACCTTAGACTGATAATGTAGGTGACGAAGAAAAGAGGAGATAATGCGGTGACTTACAACACACACCACAATGTTTGCTTTGAGGACTGAGCCCATTAAATCCAGCGCCCACACATTGTTTTCTCATGGCAAAATCATCGTCAAGCAGTAAAGAGTGCTTGCATTTCATTTGATTAGAGAAAGCATATTCAAAAGTTGTGAGACAATTATTCAAGAGCTGTGAGACCGTTTCAAACGTAGAAATAAAGTCTAGAGAAAGAATACGGATTATTTTACTCCTGTCAAAGGGCTGTACAACATGGTTAACATAACTGGCAAAGGCGTATAATACGCTTAAAGTATTCCTGTATGCGTATTGCGAGTAGTACTCTTTCCAGGTGAAGGAGAGTAAGACGAGGGATTTTAAAAGGATGAAACAAATTACATTGGGAGGAAGTTGCTGAGGGTTCTTGAATGATACTTGTTCTTCAGAATAGGGAGAATTCTGACCATTTTTCAAGAATCAGGGAGAAAAAATGATTGAAGATTTGGCAGTAGATATAGAAAAGTTCTCCATGATGATAAACCTGAACAAATGCACCGAAATGGTAATGACCTTGAAAAACACCTTTGAAAACCTTTTTCTTTCGCGGACAGAACTGTCGGGAAAGACGATGGAAAACTTTTACGTGAATCATTTACACAATTTAATTCTTATCTTGATCAGTCAGCTTTCGGCTGGATTTCCAGCCCTCATTAGCCAAGTAATAAAACGCTCCGATGCATCTTTGATTCTGTACGTAAATATCAGCAGCCATATGGTATGTCAATATTAGTTCTAGTCAACAAGCCTGTCATGACTATCTGGCGTATCGCACTGATTACCTTCGACAAGTACCAGCGAAGTGACCGTTGTTCCGCTACATCTGATCAGAATGGCTTTGAACTCGGTCTGTGTTGTAGATTAAATCATGCTTTCGCATTGCTCGTCGACAATTCTGATTTATAACATTTTCCGTGGTCTGAACCAGGAAAGCCTCTAAAAAGACCCTTTCGAACATGTTCAATGCTATGGCAGAGGGTCTTATTCCCGTGGAGTTTACGCCATGATTGATAACATGCCCATTTAACATGCTTTCGCTTTCAGAGAGAAGCTTTTCTCGATGCAGCAACTGGCGTGTTACAGCAAAACGTTAGAATACAGAGAATATCACAAACCAGAGAAGCTTTGTTTATGCAAATGGATATTTAATCAAATACTTTAGAGCACGCAGAGATACATTAGTTACTTCAACTTATACAAAACTGCAGAAGGCACTGTGTAATATGATATGTTTACATAGTCCTCTGTTCTTGCATTTTTTCTATATCACCTTCTCTATCACCTATCATCTGCACTTTGCTAATTATGCCGATTGCGCAATCTACTGAGGATTATCAAAGAAAGAGAATAAAGTATTTGCAGGGCGATTCTAATGATCTCAGACGCCAGAAAAATTTACAGAAATCAATCTGTTGCCTGAAGTGCAAGCTCCATAATCAGTAGTCCCTTTCTCAACATTTTCTCGTCGGATCTAGAATGCTCTAATCACCCACTGCAAGAAGTGTTTTTTCTGGAAAAACCGTTGCGGCTTACACTCTGACAATAGAAAAAATTTTATGTTCCATTGTAGCGGCAGGATCAAATAAGTGCCCAATATGAGAAATGATCAACACTCTGAAATTGAATCATTCATTACTCCCTCCATTCCATGGTTCATATGCTACTTCAAGCCCTGAAGGTTTTCAACATAAGTTAACTCTATCAAAGCCCCTTTCATTCATAAGGCATGGAGAAAGGAAGTTTGTAGCCGTTGGAATGTCTGATTTCCTGACATTTTCATGGTTGGGCCATTCTGCCGCCCCTCTTCATGAAATTAACTGTAGGCGCTAAGCACCGTTTTAGTGCCATCAACCAGGAGTGCTTAATTATTTTTAAAGGCAGAATCGACAGCAGCTACGTCGCAAGCATTGGGTGTAGTCGCCTTCTTCCTTCCTACAGAATGGCGCTCCCTCGAAAAGAAGAAAGGCGAGTGACCCAAGCAGGGGCTTTAACCTGGAATCTCTTAGTTCGCTGAGTTTTTGTCTGAAGAAACATGGTAAATTCCTTACTCAGAGAAATTCGCTTCAAGACAAAGTTTTCTCCTTCGCTGGAATCGAACCCGGCACCTTCGGACTTTAAAGCCGATCTCTTAGGCACTGTGTCCCAACGCCACACAAACACACCGTTTGCTTGCTCGCTTCCGATGAGAACACGGTTTCCTGGGTTACAGCACGCTTAACTTTGAAGCCTGGCATGAGCAGAACATCTGAAGCAGGCTACTGTTTGATACTAACTACCGGCTACTCAAATGGTATGAGTGGGGGGGGGAGAACTGAGGCGTGCCTCACAAACTAATCGCGTATTTTTAGACACAGCTTTGATTCAGTCAGAATGCCGGCAGCTTTAAAGTATGTTCTTATTACACTAGCCTGCTATCAATTAGTATGCTCTGGCAAGAAAGACAGTCACTCAGGCGGTTCGATGACTCGCGTCTCGTGACGTCCTCATGTCATTCCTGTGACTCTGCCTCCAAAAATGCAAAAAGTGATCGATAATCTTGCGCACAGGCAGAGGGAAGTTAATGAGATTTGCTGCTATGGGACGGACTGTTAACCAACGTTTCCTCCTAGCTGATCACCACCATGTAGTTGCCTGCCAGGAAGGCAGCTGGTGTGCTAGTGGGGCAGATGACAATCACCGACCTATCTGCGATATGGTGGGACGCGGCGACGCCAGATGAAGGTCCCGCTGAGCCTTTGTCAGTTGACCAACTTTTGAGCGATGGTTAACGTCGTCTGAAATCGTGCAATACAACCGAGCTGACACGCAATCAACGGATAATGATGGCGAGAAACGACCTGATGACAACAGCAGGCGCCTTCCCCCAATGATGTCAGATGATGCCAAGCGAGAACGCCTTTTTTGTACGAAATGTGGCCGCTAAGCTTAACAGGAGGCCGTCGTTTTCCGCTATGAATAAAAGTAACGCTGTACACTCCACGGACAAGTACCGACAGTCACTATATAACATCGTACCTGCTCTCATTGTCAGGAATGCAATAAACGGGTAAACTTCCGCATCACTGCAACAGGTGTCTAACCGAAGTCTGGGTAATTAGAAAACGCCTATATTCGTCAGCGTCTCCGAAAGACCGCTGGGAAAATATTCGCTGATAGATCGTTACGACGTGGCCAAGTTCTTATCGTAACAGCGTCCTACATTTATGAACTTTAGTACTGTATTTCAAAATATCTGTGTCATAAGGTGACGGTATGCTCAGGTTCATTGATCATTGAAGACTGCATGAAACTTCAGCAATCACATGCTGCCAAAACAGTTTTGCAAATTTTTCAAGGCATAACATATTATCAGGATTTAAAGCGACGCATTATAAAGTTTACTTTATTAAAAACCTTTCAATGCTTTCGCATACAAAGTCATCCGCCCACGCCATATAAAACTTTTCGACACCTGAGGACAATTTAAACTTTTTTTTAACACTAGTCAATAGCTAATCAATGAACCATCGAATACCAACCGAATACATGACAACGTTTTTACTACTGAGGCAATAATCTTGATTCACAGGAATCAGACCGAAACCGTTCGAAACCATATGCCATTTCCGGAATTAGGTGGCGACGAAACTGATACGCTTTTAATGCTCGTATAATTGTCTCGCGAGTAATTCAACCTCCTTTGAAGAATTAATTTGTCTTAAAAACGATTTTTAGCAGTGAGCTTTAGTAAGAAGTGACTTTAGGCTCAAGGGAATGTCAACCTGAAAATGATTGAAGCTGTCAGCAAAACCGCAGGGACACAATTCGACCACATATTGCAAGAATCAGGAATGAAAATGCTACCTACGGAGATATTTTAAATCTGTGGACTCGTTTGTATTGCAATGTTAATTCAGTTGTAAGTGTGATAACGAACTTGACTTTCGAAAATCGTTTATGCCCATCTTCACAAAATCACGTGAAAAATTTAATGCTAAGTAGTTGAAAAAAACGTTTATAGTATGGGTCCTCGTATTTGAACTTTTTTAATGGAAATTCATCTAAATTTCAAGCCTCTGTCTATAAAAACAAAAATAAATAACGGCTGATAGCCCTGCTGAGTAAAATCATATCATTTCTGTCTGCATACAGAACAAAATCTCACTTAACGCATAACTCCGCCAAGAACAGATTCCACAAGAATTTCAATTGTTCGCAAAGGATATATGTAAGAAAAATTTTATAATGTGAAGAAGATTCATTGGATCGACTGTTCAGTCTCGCGCCTGTAAACTTCAGTTTTGCGCATCATTTTTTTAAAGCAGGTAAGCCATTCTGCATTTTTTCAGAAAAAATATTAATAGGAAAATTTGCAACTATTAGAGAATTGGACCTTTCAGTACTTCTATGGTGAGCCATTCATAACTGACGATGCAATGCTGATATTTGTTTCGATTTTTACAACCAGGAGTACCCTTTTTAAGAGCGCAACATCAATAATTATTCCCCGTACTGTGTTGTCGAGAGCTGAAATGGTAACGAGAGTTCTGAAAGCTTGAAAGTGCTTTAACTTCACACGTTTCTATTTTTGTTGGCATATAATTTCACACATAACGACAACAACAGCGCGGTTGTCCTCATAACCTGAGTTCACTGAAATTCGTTGTCGGCTGTAGTAGAAAGCCTGACAGTCTTTTTCATGCTCTTAGTTACGATTTATTTACCGTTTTTAACTTTGCTATGTTTAAAAGGAACAGCGAAAACCTAAAATACTTCGCTCGCGCTGAAGCCGAGTACCAGACTACGTCAGTCTATTGTTAGCATGCGAAATGATGGCAGGGAAATGACAATTAGTCAGTTTTACTCTCATTGCTAAAGTGAAGAATTTCATAACCTCTATGCAATGCGTGTTCCTTAATAGACTATTGAAATTAACTCATGATGAAGCATACATTTCCAACAATAATTACCTGTTTTTCAAGGTTTCGTCTTAGACTGGTCTGCTACATCTTAAACTGCCAGAAGGCTAGAAATACACTGACTGGTCATCCGTGATGGAGCAGGTGCATAATGAGCCACCAAGGATGCAGAAGTGTCAGAAGAAGATCATTTTGACTTCAGAAGTACGAATCTATTTAGCCCTACATAGTCATAACTTACATTTCCGTTATATTAGCATCAATCACTTCTTTTAATGTTTCTTCGCTCTTGTCAAAACTATACCACAGCGTCTAAATTAAATTCAGTTAAACGCAAAGTCATACTAATGCTACTTCTCGCTAGAGGGAGATGACACGATGAAACAGTTTATTCTATTAAATTCAAATGTGAATTTAGAGGAAAATATCTAACTCCTCTCTTAGGTTATGATGCCAAATTATGTCTTCATTCAGTTAGTTTCGATAAGCTTGTATTCTCTTGAGTCGCGGAGGCAGGAGCATGAGACAGCGATGTTTCCGCCATAGCATCTGAGCTTCGTTCGAAGATAACGTAAATTTTAAGTATGGTCCGTCGTGATGATTGCCCCAGGTATTTCTTCATAAACTCTGGGATCTCCGGTAGATTGGCTAAGCAAGCGGTAGCCATTTCGCTTTACTTTCTGGAAGCATTCGCAAAATGTACCCCAGCCATCGCATTTTTGACTTTTCAATCTGCCGCTGTACACGAAGGCTCTCTTGGATATCCTACTGTACTCCTAACCATATGGAGACAGGACAGCCCAGCTATTCGCCTCAAATAACTCATTGCACTTTCAGCCGCTGGTGCACAAAATCCATGTTTTTCCGTCACAGCACAGGACGCATGACCGCAGGAGAGCATCTGGACGAAGATCGACTTGAACACAACCAGCTTATTCCTCAGATTCAGCTCCACCTTAGTCACAACGGTCCTGCCAAATTCCAGAAGGACGCCGCTAACCATTCTAATTGCCCTGTCCATCTCCCTTGCCCATTTTCCATAACCAGCAAACACGACCCAGAGATACATGAACTTCTCCATCTTGTTCCACTGCATTTTCGTTTATGTGTAAAGCACATATGGGCAGAAGAACGAGAAAACAATAGGCTTTTCGTTTTAGGTACGTTCATGCTTACACCAACTTTTTTAGATCGCTTACACGTCGCACTTCACCCTTTTTAAAGATGCCAACAAAATGGGATCGTCTGCAAACAGCAACGATTATATCTTCACATTTCTTACACTCATCGCATCACTGATGCACTCATCGCCCTGACTGCACCTGACACTTCTACACATGTACAACACAAACAGGAGAAGGGACAGAACGCAGCCTTGGTGGGGACCATTGCCAACCTTGGAAGATTTCGATTCCATACCATTTAACATAACGTAGCAGCTGCTCTCAGCATATAGTGATTGGATGGTCCGCAGCAACTGCTCATCGATCCCACATATTCGCAGGCATGCCAATAAACTGTTATGCGAGATCCGGTCATAGGCTTTCTCTATGTCAACAAAGCACATGTACACTGAATGGGAAACTCCCACGAGTTGTCAACCTGGCGTAAGGCAAATATCTGGTCAGATGTGCTACGACCAAGTCGGAAGCCACACTGCTCTTCTTGTATCTTGGAGTGAGTCATGCCGTGGCACCTCTAGCTCTTCTGCGTAGACATTATTGTGGAAGCTCAACAAGATAATGCCCAGGTAACTGGATCACTTCCTGCAGTTTCCTTTCTTCAAAAGGAGTGTAGAGTTCTACAGTCTCTGCTTTGCCCTACAGTCCGCTAGTGTCTTCTTTGTAGTCAGACGCGTGCCAGCCCTACCATACCTTGTGTGCATATATGCTTTAAATATTTCATAGCAGATTTCATCAATTTCAGAAGCCTTGCCAATTTTGAAACATTTTGCAACTTCTATGATTTCACCTTCTGAAAATCTAATATCCACTGCCTCCTGTTTTGCAGGTGTCTCTCAGCGGTTGCTCGTGGTTAATGAGTTCCTTTATGTGCTCTTTCAGTCGCCGACTTATATCTTTTTCCTTGGTTTGAAGATATCCGTATTTGTCCTTCAGAAATCTTAGGCTGCCATCTTGGAAGTAGAGGACTTTTCGAGCGCCCTAGCGAACTTTTCAGAAGTATGAAATTTCACTGCTATCACTACTTTCGAAATGGCCTTGCGCATTCTTCATACCTTTTCCAAGTTAATGGCTCCTTGTTTCCAAGTTTTCTCTTGAATGCGGTATTTTCCTCGCTAACAGTCAATTGAACCTCTCACATCTTTTAGAAAGTTAATTTCTGACCTCCAATCGGTAGCTCAGCGCATTTTATACCGCAGCAATTTTCAAGTAAGTCGCTTTGAAAGTACTTCTATTTTGTTTCTATGCCTGTCGACATCGCTGGGATTTGCTGAGACCGTCTCGAGGTCCTGATTACTTGTTTCGCTTCAATGTCTGGAGATGATAATATTTTCGATCTGATTCCCATCTGTTTTCTACTAAGAGGATAAAAACATCCGTTATGTCAAGATTACATGTTTGAGATCAAGTGCTCCTCAGAGAAACTCATTGACCCATGTGGATTTAATGGGTGAGGTTCCTAATAAGCACTGTTAGATTTTGTCAAGCAATGCAGAAATGCTGCTCCTAATAATGCTCTCTCAAACGACTGCTTAGAGAAATCACGCAATTCGAAGCAGCTGTCTAATACCGAAGATTGTGATAACAGTTGGAAGCCA
>UZAM01007429.1:9925-22396 GCA_900618415.1 Soboliphyme baturini
TTCTGAGAGCCGGTGGCGTTGGAGTACGATACGAAGGTCGGTTAACGGCGACGAAGATGCCAATAAGCAACGGAACCGCTACCTGTTCTGAGCGGAGAAGGCAGACAGCGCGATGCCATCACCGCATGTCAGGAAAGGTTCTGTGCGAATGACACCGATACTGGACGCTAACCGTCGGAAATTGTAGCATATGCTCACTCAGAGGGAAGAACAGGAGCCAGTTGGTGAGGCCGCAAAGTACCAACTCCACATAGCTGGTTTTTCGCCAACGAAAAGCCAAGGTTATGGAATTTTGAACTTCTGCCGGTGGATGCTGTTCTACTCAGGTGTCTACATCACAACCCGTGTTAAGGCGTGTGTTGGTGTTCTGGCGGACGCAATAATTGAATGGAAGCGTGTCAACGGAAGAGTGCCCATTCTAAGACTGAAGCCACAAGAGGCTAAAGGTTCGATCTTGCTACATGTTAATGCGCTCAGTTTGGAGGGAAAACTTGAGGATGTGCTTGTACAAGGTGCTAATTAGGGGGGTCCCTCATTGTAATGGCAATGGACGATTTTAATGGGCTCATTATGCATGTAGAAGCAAACACTGACAAGTGGAAAGGTGTGAATAGAAAAAACGGTACTAACGACTTTAACAGTAATGGCATGAACTAGTTACGGTTTTGTGCAAACGACGGACTGTCCATTATGAACACATTCTTCTAGCATCGATGCGCGCATCAGTATACCTGGCACAGGGAAGCTTATGCACGAAAGTTGATGATCGATTTGATAATCACATCACGTCACTTACGACGGATTGTGATGGAAGTTCGCGCTAAGAATAGTGCAGAGCTATGAATCAGTTATCACCGTGTTGTTGCAAGCTGCGTTGTAAGAGATGGAGTACCATGCGTTGACCTGGTAGCACATGCAACTAGAGAATCAGATAAGAAACATTATCTTCTGCGTGTACGAGTAGTTAAACAAATCCCCATGATGAACCGCTGGAAAACGAATGGAAACTCTTTACGAGCGACTTACACGGTACCGCCGCCGAATCTTGCGGTATCAGTGGGTTGGCTTGCCGCCTCAAGGTCAGAAACGAACTTCTTAGTGGACATCAAAGGGACAACCGGCTGTCACTGAGGAAAAGGCTGCAGTAAAGAGATGGCTTAAACGCAAAGCCTTCAACTCCCATCAGGTATGAAGACGCGAGTAAGGCGGTTGTGAAAGCAGTGGCGAAAGCAAAAGTTGATTCCTGGGAGAAATTCGATGAGGTGTTGAGATTGAATTTCCAGGCGGCAAACAAGTGATTTTGGCAGGCCATCCGACGGCTCCGTGGTGAAAAGAAGGGCCGTCTAAAAGTTCTGAAGGCAAAACTAGACAACCTCTCACCGAGGATGAGGGCATTCTTAGGCGATCAAGTTCAAGAAACTCCTTAGCCCCGAGCAACCGCAGGAAGACTCGCCTGAAAAGTAGCAGAGGGTGGATATTAATATCTCCGTAGATGAAATCACATAAGGCGTAAAAATCTTTAAAAGGAGGAAAGAAGCTGAAATTGATGAAATCCGTCCCAAAATCCTTAAATCAATAGGCGCACAAAGAATCTGTTTGCTTACACGTGTCAGTCAAACTGCAGCGGCTGCGGAGAGATACCAACAGACTGGAAAAACAGGGTTGTAATACCCTTGTTCAGGAAGGGACACCACCGGTAGTGCTCCAATCATTTGGGCATGATTTTATTGAGCCAGCCGGCTGAAGTCTATGCAGGGGTGCTTGAAAGGACGTGAAGCGAAATAACTGACTCCAGGATGGAGCATTGTGGCTCTCGACCTAGCCGAAGCACATCTGACCCGACATCCGCCCTACGCCAGATTGAGAAATCGTGGGAGTTCGGCTATCCAGTGTACATATGCTTTGTAAACCTAGAAAAACCCTCTGTGTATGCACTGGGAACATATGGGATCGTTGCATCGAACTCGGACTCTCCAATCACTACATGCTGAAAGCAGGTGCTGCGTCAGAGTGCATGACATTAAGTCGAAAAATTTCACCGCTGACCTTGGTCCTCACCAAAACTGCAGTCTGTCGCCTCCCTCCTGTTTGTTTCACATGGATAGAATAGTGAGGTGCAGCAACAGCGATGAGTGAATTAACGTAGGAGATGTGGAGACGAGAAGGTTGCTGTTTGCAGACGAGAGACGAGTTTGTTTTATTAGCATCAAAAGGATCGCAGCCGAATGCGACGTGACCAGTATGCATGTAAACGCATCTAAAACGAAAAGACCAGCGCTTTCTCGTTCTCTCGCCCCTTGCTTCCTTCAGATTAACGGAGAGACAATGAAGCAAGATCAGAAGTTACCTCAAAAGATCAAAGGTACCTCAAAGTCGTATTTACTAATGATGAAAAATTTTAGGAAGAGATCGATCGGCCTATTGTAGTAGCTAGCGTATTCTGGATGAACTGGCCCGAGCCGTTGTGACTAAAGCAGTGTTGAGCCCGAAGTCTCAGTGTTTAAGGATTGATGCTTCTCGACATGGCCCGGAGTTCAGATATTCGAGACAGCGTTGGTATTCATCCACTGCTTCTTCTGACTGATTAGTCGCGGATGCGATGATTTGAACACGTGTGACGAATGCTTCCATGAAGGAAGATGAAACAGCTTTTGCTTACTAAACCTATCAGTAAAATATTCAGGGGACGGCCAAGATTTTCCTGGGGCAAATGTATTAAACGAGACTCTGGTTGTTTTCTGCCAAAGCCCAAACGCTGGCCAATATCAGAAACGTTGGAAGAACTGTCTGACAAGTTTGACTTCGTGAACCAAAAAGTAAAGCGGTCATGGAAATAGAATTGAAACCGGCGACGACTGAAGAAACTGTATTGCGATTATGAAATTTTCAACGACTGTGAAGTATAAGCCTTATGAATCAGAAAACTGTTTTATGACGGAAGTAGACGAAGACTATAACTGGACCTGTTCAGGTGTGTTATTTTTATTCTTGCATGAAGCGTTTATATCTCTTTATGATAGGGAACAACAATCGGACATCTCTATTGCGTTGGGACTCGTTTAACAGCCAATTACTGAACAGGGACTGAACGGTTTGAATTTATCACTTCCTTCCCGGTCTTTAGTGCATAGCAAGGTATGCAGATCTGTTCTCACGCGGCCTGCCCACTGGTTCATATATTACTCTTTCCTACCGCTTGTGAATAAAATTCTTTCTCTATAAGTGTTAAAACCTATTATCGATATTAATAAGACAGTGAAATCCAATTACCACAGAAGTTATGACGGTGGAAATTATTGATCAGTAAAGATGAACACATGAATTGAACAATACAGAAAGCTAAGATCAAATTAGTATAATTATTTAATTTTTATTATTAATGTAAACAACGTTCACTGTTATATTATAAACATTGATCAGAGTTTTAACATGGATCTGACCTTTAAGACATTCCTGCATGTCAATACTGCGCGCATAGCCGCCAACGCAGTCGCACCACCCAAATGTGCAGTCCGTATTCGGCGTTGAGCATTTGTAGTCCGGGGTACACAAAGTTCCAAGCTGTCCCCTCTTTCCGTTAGCTAAAGCACACCTTCATGTAGTAAGAACAATAAGCATCCGCGATCGAAACGTTACTAAATGCATGTTGTTCAGTGTAGCATGAATATAACGTAAAGTAAATCATTTATGAATTATGGAGGGAATTTTAAGTGGAACAGAACCTTCTTAAAGAAAAATTCAGTATTTGTAATATACACAGAGAATTACGGACAGCTGAAGCAATAGGTGCGTTTAAAAATAGGTCAATTTTGTCAATGTATAGGAACGCTGAGTCCAACTATGCAGAAAGTATGTAAAACAGAATAATGATTTGTCTGCAGAAAAGGTCTAACTTTTTGAGTTTCAGAGTCAACACAGAAAAATACTGAATAAATTGACGAAGGAAATTTTATAACTATAAGTAAAGATAAGGCAAATAAAGAGTAAAACATGATAAATTAAAAGCGATTATCATTTACAAATCATTAAATGCCATTCAAATAACTCGATTACGTTTTTTTGTGTTTTGTTATCTGAGACTAAGAGAACTTGCACAGCAAAATCAGATTTATGATAAGTTATCGCTAGAAATGGTTTCTTCATATTGATACTAGAGAGCGCTCACTGCCATGGCAAGGGAAACATTCGTCTTCGGAAGCAAGCCTGTCTCACCGGTGTTCCCATCATCCACCAACGCAACTGTGGTCAAGGAAAGGTTTCCAAAGCAGAAAAGATTAGAATATTATTCGATTTTCTTTTAGAGCCGCTTTATCAAACAAATCCTTGAACCGGACTCTGAGTTAATCTCATAATTTTCTCAGACCTGAGATCGTTAGCATCTTCATGGTTGTACCATCACATTCTGAAGATATCGCGTAAACAAAATTGCTGAAAGCTTCTAGATAAGATTTATGATGCTTCCGGATGGCAAATGTTTCGACTATTTATGAAAACCTTAAATACTTCATACGTACTAAAAAGTGAAAAGGTGCAATACAGTGAGTTAAAAAAATAATGTTACAGGAACACAGGAAAATGATGCCCCAATGTACCAAATAATGAGCTTTTTATGTAAAAGAAATGTTTCGGAAAGGATAATAGAGGCAGACTAAATGGGTTTTACATTTCCGTAAAAGATTTCTGCACAATGGAGAAGAATGTTTCACTATTTCATCCGGCGTCTAAACTAAATCTATTTAAATAATTTCAAGTTTGAAGCAACTGTCAGCGAAGTCTCGAGTAAGGACTTTGCTTCTGAATGCAAGTCTGCCAATTGATCTGTCTGTTCATTTCATCTCATTAACCTATTGGTTTGCCTGTGCATCTTTAAGTATCCAGAAATGCAACTTCGAGTGCGTGCAGTAGAAAGCAGACATGGACGAAGTACGAAAAAAATGTCTTCTCGGCCGTTATAAATGGTAATGAATCGATTACCTTATCATCGTTTTATCTTCTTCAAATAGTCGAACCAAAAGATACTGCTTCTAACTTTGGACAAAAGAAATTCTGGCCACCACCGGTTTTAGCCCCTGAAGAAAGCGAGATCGAACGGTTTCATCAAAAGTTTTGCCCCTCAACAAGAACTGAAGGTTCACTGGCTCAAAATGACGTTAGAGAGATGATCGTAGAGATCATAAAACGAAGAGAACCGGGAAACGCTCTACTTCGTCAGATCATCAGATGCTGGAAAATATTGCATGATAGACGTCGCCGGAATTTAGATGTCACGTGTATCCAGTTTTTCCTGGAAGATTGATGGATGGCACAGTACACAATCTGAGGTGGGAAGAATGGTGGCCACCATACAGTAGAACGTTTGGACAAACTATGGTAATCATGTAATACAATATGTTTCTTTAAGCAGGATCACATTTACTAGATTGCTGGTATTAAAGTCTCAACGCGCATAATACCGTTAATTCGCTTCTGGGGTTTTACACGAACTAGGACAAATGGCAGTGTATTTCAATAACGCCAACAGGGAAAATAATCATCTCTCTCGGAGCAACTAGATTTTAGAAATGTATTGTTATTAAACAAGATTTTCGGGTTTACGAAAAAGTTCGGTCTCCGGAAATGAGTAACCCTATTTAATGGCTGATTTTTCATTAATTGGTAAGGTTACGCTCACCGAAAAAGGAAAATCTACAGTCTGGCTATACTGCTATTATAATTTGACACTTTTTTGGCAGCAACACATTTTACTGAGGAATACTGCCGGTAGAAAATCACACAATTATTTTATTAAATTTATAATTTAATCTATGTTTGCACCGTATCGAAAAGGACGGCTGCATGTCACCCTACTTTTGGCATGACCACACGAAGCACCATGCTGTCCTTATTATTCACATGTCAGTGACCGCTACCCGTTTTTCGGCTGGTTGCACTGCAGCACACTAGGACGCATCGCTTGATTAGCGTAATTAGCATTACGAGAAAATTTACGGCGTCCGTTCGTTTCAAGCCGGCACCTCTAAAGTGTAATGCAAACTACGAACCCACTGCGCAACTGTCCGCTCCCCTGCCAAAGACAGTGTATACTATTTTCGCTAGTGAAAAATCTTGATCAAGACGGTTTCCAATGACTCAGTTCCTTGACTTAGAGCAAAGGATTGCAGCCAAAAAATGAAGGATAGTCGCTTGCACCAGCCGTAGTTCTGACATCAGACACGGCTAACCTTCACATAAGAAGATTCATATTCCTTGTGAAGTGGGAATATCGTCCGCAACGGTGAATCACTGGTCGATCAGTAGATCAACCAATGAATCAGCATGATTTTTTTCAATGTATAATGCACCGCACTGCCTCTAGCCGCTCACATCGTCTTTGTTCATAATCTTGTTAGACCCTCTGTTACGATGGTGATATATATTCTGGTCTACTTCCTGATGTGATCTGTCCGAGAGAACAACCCATCTACCCTTACTATCTTGTACTAGGTCCTCGCCTGAGTCCACGTTGTTCCTGTCTGAAGTACATTTTTCTGGAATGTACAAGGATTCTAAAAATACGTATCCAGAGTTATGCTGCAGTATGTTGAAACGTCATTGCACTACCTTTGGTTGGCTTCATCAAAGAAAGATATGCGAGTGATACAATTTGTCGAATCAGTCGAATAATCAATTTTCTTTGCTGTTCGAATTACAGGAGTTGGACAAGCACAAAGGATCCTTTATTTTACCTATCGAACTCCATTTAACAATTGTAACAGCAAATTTCCTTTTCCCGTGCACCATTAATTACCCAGATATTCTGAGGCCAGCAGCTTTACGATGTCGCACGCTAAAACAATATTTTTTCACTTCATACAAGATCAGTACGACGTAATTGCACAGTTTCTACGTACCTACAGAACCTCAATATTCGAACGCGCATTTGTTTGACCGAGCAATGAAATGCGGTATGGAATTGACACTCTATGTTTCAGTATCATCGAGTTATGGCGTGCTGAAAAGGTCCCGCAGGTATCTAGTAGCATGGAAGCCATGTGAATACGGTGAAGTGACACGATATTTGGTTTTTCCTCATACAGGATCAGTGGCTATATTATGTTTACGTCCATTATTGCCTACTAGCTAATAAAATGCTGCAACCCACTGAGCTGCTAATTGAACTATTTGGGTGCAACCTTTACAAACTGAGATAATCATAGCATCTGAGGCTTATATTCTGCTAATCTTTCATAATCAAAACTTGTTACTTGCATAGGAGAATAGTAGTTCGCTCGCAAACGAGTTTACTGCAAGTTATGAAATGTTGCTACCGTATTTGGATCAGATCCTTGAGCTGTGAGGCAAAAAAAAACGCCGTGATCATAGATAAAGAGAAAACGTGGTTTGAAGCCTGGAATAAAACATTATAATAAGTGACGCTTTCGAAACCCAGAAAGGTATCCCTCCTTCAGCACAAATTATGGTATACAGAATGGCGAAGATATCGTAGTCATAGAGATCAAGAAGTTTACAATTAAAGCACTGTACCGTAGACAAATAATAAAACCATTCATTAAATGAGGTGAAATAAATGGAAAAAAATTTAGAAGGAAGAAGAAAAACAGGAAAAAACAAAGGACAAAAAAATAAAGATGTGAAACAGAAAATCGAAATAAAAGATAGAGATTAAATCTTTGAAGATAAGGTTCCAACTAGAAGATAAATCATTTAAGCTTAATTTATCGTTAACACAGGCTGCGTCAAAAGCTTTAATGAAGGCCGATTCCCGTACCATGAGACCAGCAGTGGTGTTTTCACGATCCAAGGTCTTTACATCCTTGGTACTAAACGATGCAAATTATCAATAGCATGCCTTACAACAGCCGAAGTTCCTCATTTCCATACTCAAAAATAACCACGTACTCTTTTAGATGAGTTTTAACCGGTCTTTTGTCATACCGATTTATTTTTTTGACAGTCTTGACAATTGATTTAATAAATAAACAACCGAATTTTTAAGCAGATCGTATGTTATGAAATATTCGCCATACAAGATGTTGCGCAAGGTGATTCCTTTCTTAGAGATGACTTTTAATCCGATCTTACTTCGAAAGCGATAGAGGTGAACGAATTCAGATCGAAAGGAAAAGATAAGATATTACAGTTGTGCTATTGTTTTAATTAAACAATTGTTAATGTAAAAAAGTTTACAAAATATTCGGTAGCTTAACCGCAGAATGCTTAAAAGCACAACATCTAAATTTCACTTACCGTCAATATAGGATGAGGTGACGCTCAAAATCACTAGGATAGCTGTATACTTCATGCCTACGTTTGCGATCATGCCAAATGAACAAACAAGCCTTCATGAGCTTATCTGTAACTCGATGCAAACCGGAATATGGCCATTAAATTAATGACAATAGTTTTTGATCACAGCTTATTTGGTCCTACAAATACTAGTAGAACTAGTACACTGTTAACAGAGGCATGTTAATTACCTGTATGACGAAGAGGAGCTAAAATAAACGCTGCTACACATTTTTCAGCTTTACACAATACGTGAGCTACAATCAACGAGCGCAGCTTTGCCTAGTTGACGCAGAGTTCGTTTCTACCAAACAAATTACCGGTCTCATTTTGGCGCTGAAACGAGGTGCGTGGCTGATTAGCATACAACTACTGCAGCTAACTTCCGCTACTGTTCTGGTAGTTCGCAGGTTACAACCTTGCTGGTCTGTCGGCTGGCTGCAATGGAACATTTTTTTTGAAAATAATTAGAACTCAATAAGAGAAGTTCCGTCATTGGTCGGAAACTAGTTTAACACAACATTATATCTGCTCGCGCAAAAGTCGTCAGTAGCGACTGGGAAATATTTCATATTTTTTTACTATGCAAGCGATGGTACTCGCCACTACAATTAATTTAGCCGATTAGCTTTAATTTAGCATTTAATTACACATGGCATGTTTAGTTCTTCGTGGATCATAGACCTTTGCAGTTGCTGATAGTTTGGTTTGCAATCCGCTACATTCCCAACTTTCCATCTCTCTTTATGAATGAACCACTAGAAGGGCTTATGATAAAATCAGTTACTTCGCATTACCAAGATTCTTAGATTTCACTAGTACCTACAGCTGCTGATCAAGTCATGGTCATTACCAGTTCGATCAAACTCATTTACTAGCAAACGTCATTCTCGAACCGCCATCAGTAACTGATAATAAGTCAAAAAAACACGTGTTGTCCGTGAAAACAAACTGAAGGTACTGCAGGCTTCCGTCGTCTTCCTACCTTTACAGGTGCTAATAACATCGCTGCTACGAACGATTCCTCCTTGAACGCACGTATGCATCTTCTATCCGTTCATCGACGTTACCTGCTGGCCTCATGGTCGACGTTTGCTGTGCTTCAGTTGCTACATGAGAAGCTAGCGGGTGATGCGAAGGGTTGACGGACTACGATTTGTCAAACTGCGCTAAGAATCTCCCCCTCTCTCAATATATCATATAGTATGGTATGTCGACACACAATCGCTAGACAACAAATCAAGATTGCTGGAATTCCAGCAGTGAAAAGAACATGATAAAACAACGAAACGTTTGACAGATATACCGGTGAAGGATTCGGATCAAGATTCGAAGGCAATAGCGGTGAAAGTACAAACCATTGCTAATGTTTACAGTTAGGTTACATCTGATCAGGCTGCTCGGCCATCGACGTCAAAAACTGCCTGAAACTAGTGACAAGAAAGTTTATTCACATAGATAAAACATATACATGCTGGTCGCAATGAACATCGAAAATGACGCGGTAGTTTTTTAATTATAAAAAACGAATTAAAATACAAAAAATTAACTGGACACGAAACTACGTCTGAACTGAATTTATATGACATCTGAAAATAAATATTAACGAAAAGAGTATCAGAAACGAGCGCACAAATAATTAAACGCAAAAGATGGCACTTTCAGACCGTAGGGTACCCAGTTCGCCATTCGTGAGTACTTTTTTAATTCCAGCATTGTTTTTAGCGAACGGACACTTTTCTTGCGTACTCCTACAGAAAATGACGTTATAACATGATAGAATAAGTCTTAAACATAAAAACCAGACTCAAAATGCGCTACGAATACAGGCATAAAACGTTACCCAAAAGCCAAGTGATCCGTCAGTCAGTTTAGACTGACTACCCTATCCGTTTTCCAGAATATTCGGAAAGAATTCGGAATTACTCTCTGCAACATAATCAGACTTCAAACAGCCGTACTCTGAGTGGAAAAAGATTTTGGCGGAAGTGCACTGAACAAACAAAAATCTTAGTCGATCATCTTATACAAAAGGCACCAGATATCACATCATTTTGAAACAATCGGCCACTTCGGACAACACCCGAATGATAACCGCCTCGCTTGGACTGCGCTTATACAGGTAAATGAATAGAAAAAATCCTATTTAAAATATTACAACCATTTTGATGAAATGTTCAACTATATTTAAATGGGCATAGCGCATGTTCGTGCTGTAAAATATAAAATCGAGAAATATATTCATTTTCTAATTCGTTTTTGTCCGAGGGGTTATTGACCAAAGGGCTCTTGTCCGGTTACCTTCTAATCATAACACTAATAGAAGAATATAGCGAATGAGTAAATAGTGCTGCTGTAGAAAGTGAAATGATACGAGATGCACCCAGATGTGCAGCGCCTTTACTACTACAAAGTCACGACTTGCTTAAACACTCAGAAACAATTTCAGTATGAATCAGCGTATAATGTGACTGAACCACAATGTCGTTAAAGTCACCTTCAAATGAGTTCTGCCACTTAGCAGAGCACACTCTTGACAGTGAAACACGTTATTAAAGCACTGCCATGCTAAAAAAGTTTGAAGATGACTCTAAGAAAAGTTCTATTGTCTCTTAGTTGACAGATATACAATTAGTATGTAAGTTTATACAAAAACACATAGATGCGCATGAAATAAAAGCGGCAAATCATACCATCAACATCGGTAAATCCATACTCATCGCCCAAATCAGCTGTCATGAGCGTTTGGCCAGTTTTGCGAAATATATTGGGATCTAAATAAATGATGAACTATAAAATATCAGATGCTAGCAGAATCAAATTAAAATACGGCATTCATAAAACCATACTTGGCTATTCCTAGACGACGAATCTTAAGTGGAAAAGCAAAGGATTTCCAATTTTTTGGCTGCACTAACACTTAGGGTCAATCGGTTAAATAAGAGCTCCAATCAGGTGGGTGTTTTTCTGCCGAAGCTCAGACAATCGTGCAGGACTGGGAACGCTTGGTGCTGCTGTCAAACGGCACAAAAAAATAAGCGGTCATAGAAATTGACTGATTGACTGACTAACCACCAAAAGTTAGTGAAAAATTGCACCGTTATACTGTCGGAATGTCGGTCTTTCTTCACATTCATATTGGGATGTTTCAGTGCCCTTCTTTTCTTCGAGTTGATGGTACCCTGCTGATTTCCGTTTCTATGCCATCACTCAGGAGTGTTTTGTTTTGTTAAAGGCAAAGTCTACAGTCATATGGCAGGCGTAGGACGTAGTTCTATTTTTTATTCCCAGAGAGTGGTACTCATTTTTCAACCTCAGAAGCAAGAATGACGAGTGACTCTAACCCGGCCTTGAACTCGGGACCAACGGTTTTGAATTCGATGCTCCAGCAACCCCGGTTTTAAACAATGTGTGGCAAATTCCTTGATCAAGGGAATGCACGGATTGCCCTCAAGAAAAAAGTCTCCTCAGAGTCGAACCCGGCACCTCCAGTGTTCGAAGCAGACCACTAAGACAACTGTGCCAAAACGCCACACTCGGCATTCTACAAAAGGCCAATCGATCAGACGAGAGACAAGTATTGTGAGAAATACTGTTATTAATGCCTAGATTTAAAGAGCGAAGACATCGAAAACAAAGAATAGAGAAATACAAACCTGTAGCGAGAGAAACGACAGCTTTTCCAGAAAATTCTGTGCTTTCAGCGAATTTGAATAGACTTTCATAACCTTCCTGTAAACACATGATGACGATACAGGAATAACTGAAAAACAAGAATCTCTTACTCTAACATCGCGAAGAATACTAGCATCAAGATTTTCGGCATTTTGTTGGAAAATCTCAGTGTTCACAAGTCCAGGCCACAGGCTGACACAAGTAACGTTGAACGGCTGTAGTTCTTCGGCACAGTCGCGCATCATTCGATCGACCTGCAAAACGAATGCTAGCAACATGGACCCAGTAACAACACTCAAGTGTCAATCTGTTGCTGAAATAATAGTCGGTGCCAGCTTCATGTGGTAGTGACGCAGTTCGACCGATTTGAACTGATTTGACTGAAACAGTATTTCAACACTGAGGTCACGTGCAGTAGTAGCAGAACGAAACTTAAGCTAATCATCTTCAAAATGAAGGCGAGGTTTGAAACCAGCCAATGTTTAAAAATATTCATTTTAACTCAAATGG
>UZAM01007431.1:2577-12652 GCA_900618415.1 Soboliphyme baturini
GATTTATTATTTTCAGGAGGCCTTTTGGACTTAGTTAGCGAAATCGTAACCGAATGTAAAAAGAAGTCTTTGCCGTTCGAATTCGTGTTAAACAAATGGGACTTGGGCTACAAAGCTCTTAAAGGCGGACCAGTTTCTGCCATTGGTATCATTAACTATCAAGGAGCTGAGGTAGTTTGGTCGTTCTTCTGCATTTTGAAAGGGCACTTAAAAGTTGCGTCTAAGTTTGATTAAATTGGCATCTAAATATAATTCGTTTGGCCACGTTGAAAGCGGTGTTCATAGTAATTTTTTGCTAGTCATATCTGTCTCTTCATTCTTGTCAGATCGCAAGGCCACCAGATAAAAATTTTTTTGTCAGCCCCGGTATTCTACCAATCTGGCAGGCTCCACTAGTCGGGTTTCAACTCCTAACTGTGCTAGTACATAATAGACCACGCCGTGTGGTTCTTGATTTGCACATTTGCCACTTATCCTACTTCTTTGCGATTAACCGAAGATTAAGTAACTTGTTCGTGCGTTAGTTTTCATGCTGAAAACATCGCAAACGAATAAGTTGATCAGTTTGGTCAGTCTGATGATTGACCAGTACCGACGTTTCACGCACGAACCTTCGTCAGGGTGATCCGGGTTTGATTCTCCAATTGTTCTGTGGTCCTCAGCTGTTGTAGCATCTGGAGCCGGAGCTGTCCGTTTGTTTAATGCTGCTAGGTGAGTAGTTTTCTGGTTATGGATTTGATGGGGCTTGTCCGATCCGCGCAGAGTTCGTATCCCTTATCTCGGTTAACATTTTTGCAGGTTTGGATGACTAAGGCTTGTTTGATTCGTTTTCGTTCGTCTGCGGTCATCCATCTTTTCCAGTTTGACAGGGCGACATGCATCATTAATGAATCGAGAAAGAGAACAAACCCTCCCCCTAACAGAGTCAAAAAAAGGTTACGTCCTCAAATGATTAAATTGCGCGGGCATCGTTAAAGAAAGAAACTGGCTAAGCAGGCCTGTCAAAGAAGCCCTGATTATCCAATCCTGTGAAAATGTCAACCGCGACAAAACGTACGAACTCTGCGCGAGCTGAACAACCTTTATCAAAATCGTGACGCAATAACTAAATAATCAGCAGCGTTTTTCAAAGCCACACATTCGGCTCCGGAGTTCACAACAGCCGCGGGCAGCAGAACGTACCGCAGAAACCCACCCGTTTCATGCTGAAAAATGCTCGTGAGAAACGAGCTGAAACGTCGGTACTGGTCAGTCATCCGATCAACTCATTCGTTTGCTTTGCGTTCATAAATGAGCCATTTTTATGCATTTTTCAGTTTTATACTTTGCGAGTAGATCCCATGTAGCAAGTTTTCCTTTTTGCTAGTCATGTCTGTGCATTAATTTCATATGTACCTTTTCAAACTTTCAGGTTTTCAGCTATTGTGTTGGTGTAGCACTTCAAAGCTCTCATTAGGCTGTATCTGTATATTTCGTAGTGTAAATCATGGCAGCGCATAAACAACTTGTATTGTGAGAGATGCATTTATTCACTGCAGGTGCTACAGAGGCATGGACCAGATTTTCGTCTGTTTTGCCCCTGAACATACATAAACTGGAAGGCAATACGGTAACGTCGTAAAGTCAATCTTCGTGAAGTTTGCTTATATTAGCATAGTTCTGGAAAATGAACCCCTTAACTTTTGGTAAAACGCAGTATATTTGATGCGATGCTATCTCCGCGGAACAGAATTTTTCGACTTTCCTTGCAAAAGGCACTGTAGCATGTGTGTTACATCAAAAGCCACGACCTTTCTTAGGAGTTGGAGAATTTAAATATCGTTTACCTATATAAATGAACTTTCGGTGTGTAGTATTGTGTTTACTTTTACTATGTTTCTGCTGACGCTTTTATCAGCCGTGTTCCTCTTTTTGCAGATACTTTACAATCGCGTTGTTCGCTTAATTAATCTGGCGAAAGATCCTGTCGCAAAGCCGGATGATGAGATCGATATAGCTGCGCTTTGCTTGGATTAACTTTCAGTGATCATTCGACTTTGTTCTTGCTGCCTTATTACCTTTTGGTTTGCAGTCCGGAAATGAGCAGCTTTTGTTTGTTTTCAGTGCGTTGTTCGTTCAATAAACTGTACAACGAAGCCGTGCCTTTTGATTGTTCTTAGTTGAAAATAAACGTTTTTCGCTGAGAGAATATGTCATTGTTGCCAATATATCTACAGCCAAATCATCTTGTGATATATTTCGACTTTCAATGAAAATAGGTATTTATTGGATTTTCTTTCAGATATTTATTGCCGTTTATTACTGTTATTAACTTATTACCCCCTTCGCTGTCCTATTTCCAGTAGCTCAACATGGTAAGAGGTTGACGGGGAATTCTCAAGATGATGTAGAGCTGAGACTTTAGGGTCTTGTAGGTTCATTCGGCTGGAAAAGCTTGAGAAATGTACCCAACTAAGTGGAAGAGGCAACATTCACCTACGCGTCTCGCCAGCGTAGTGAGTTATAACCATATCCTCCAAGATCAAATTATAACTGAAGCCGTGGCCCTCGTTTCCCGGAGCCTAGATTGTCGCCGACTAATGGAGCAACCGGGCAAGCATGAGAGTAAAAAATGCTGGTTACGGGTTAGAGCTAGAGGTTTACTAGTGCTGGCAACGTACAACCCCAGGTCACTTTTTGGTGAAGTAGGAGTTCAAGAGCTTGATGAAGATCTTCGGAAAATCAAATTTTGGGACTCAGCGAGGCTAGGCGAAAGTAGGATTGGCTCTTCGAGCTTTAAAGCGGCCACTGTTTTGCAGAGCTTCAGCAGATGTAAGTACAGGATGAGTAGGGTTTATTATCCGTAGAAAATTATACAATAATTTAGTGCAAGTTGATTGCACTTCAGAGGAGTGTACTAGACTGGTGCTGAGAGTTTCAGGATGAAAAGACAAGATTTTTTATGAGGAAATAGAGGTGCATGAACAAGGAAGATGTCAGTAGAAGTTCATTGTTGATTTCAACGCAGCAAGTAAATATGCCCTGTATGTCCATTTGGGTAACGATAAGGGTGACCGATTAGTGGTGATTAACTTGCTTAAAAGAACAAGTTCATTTTTATTGATCCTAGAAAAAAGCAGCAAAAAAACGACCATGGATGAGACGACACGAGTAACATGAAAAGAGCAGTGTAGGGCGTCGAGGTGTAGTGTGCGCCTGGATTCAGCATTAAAAGGGGTGAAACTGATGACAATGAAGGCAAGGTTACTCGGTGTGAAAACACTAAGGAAGAACTTGTGTTCCCTCTGTTCCAACTCGAATTAAATAGAAGATTCGAGCTCATTCACGGAATGCATGAAGAAGAAAAAAGAAGATGTGTTGGACATCAACACAATGTTCCAGGACCTGAACAAGGATTATGAGACTCGACAGTAAAGTCACGAAGCAGACAAAGGAGCTCATGAAGAAACGAATGAAATGAAGGGGCAACGGATCAGAAGTCAAAGATCGATTGCAGGAGACTTTGCAAACCTAAGGAAACGTATAAGACGTCTGAGCATTCAGCTGCAGATTGTACCGAAACTATTGAAGACAACCAAAGCGTGAAGAAATTAAATCAAAACAGAGGACTACACGGTCCTTAGGGATTGACAAGTGATTTTGAACAGAGTGCAAGAATTCAATTTTAAAACATAGCTTCACAAAGATGAAGGCGGCAACAACCTTGCTGATGATACGAGTTTGAAGATAGAAATGAGGTTGGTTAAATTCCAGATATCTTACTAGAAGTGCTACATGCAACAGAACAGTCGGGTCGAGGAAGGGCTCCCGATGAAGACGTCGTTACAGTGGAACTCGGGGAATCAGCAAATGAAGCATGGACTAAGATATCGGCGTGCATGTTTTCTTGAAGATTTGAGAACTTGAGTTTGATCAGTTTGTTGCCAATCATCTACAAGAATTTTGGCAAGTACTGATAAGCAGTCTACAAGAAATATGGAACAGCCCCATGGTCAAGCAAGATTCAGAAGTGTATTTAGTATCATGGATTATCTCCAGGTGGCTCAGCCAATATTTCGGGCAGCAACAAATATCAGTCTCCGCTTTGCGTGAGGTTGTCCATTTCGGGAAAGTTTATGACTCACTCTACATTTGTTTTGTGCTGGAATCTTTTAGGAGCTAGGGAATCGAGAAAAGACCAACTTTATGATCATGCTTTGCAAGAATGCAACTGCTAGTGTGAAGCTTCAGTAAAGGTAAACCACAACCAAGATCAAAATGGAAAAGGATGTTCGACACAGTAATGCACTATCATCGAAGTTCACAGCAGCACTAGAAGAGGTTTCCTGAACACTCAGTTTTGAAGATCAGGACTGAACATAAATGGGTACTAATTAAGGCGTTTGCAGATGAGATTTTGATCCTCATAAAGGCACTAGGTAAACTCCGAAAAAGAATCGAAGATCTGAACGACCCCAGCATTAAAGTGAATCTGAAAATGAACTTGAAGACAACTCAGTTCATATTCAACAAATACGTGAATGCACGACCTGTTGAAGTCAAAGAACTTAGGTTTGAAAATGTGCAAAACTGATTTACCTGAGATAGCTCATAGATTTTAACGGAGAATCGACTCTATGAATTCAGCAGAAGAGTGAAAGTGACGTGCCATTTTTGGATGATTAAAAATGTTCCTATCCGAGAAAGTGCTTTTGTGCTTGAAATGGTCGCGTTTCCAGTGCTGACCTATGGGTGCAAAACGTCGACTCTAAGCCTGAAAGCTATTCACAAACTGGAGACTGTGTAACACAGTTTGGAAGGATTTATGTTGTGAATGACAAGGAGAGATAGGAAAACGGACAAGTGCGTAAAAGCATAAGCAAAGATCTGCGATGTCATTATCTGAGTGAAAAAGTTTAACTCTCAGTCAGCACGACACGTTGCAATAGGAATGAACCATCAGTGGATTAGGGCGAAGTTTGGCTGGGTTCCAAGAGTTAGTTAACGGTCTGTGAGAAGTCCGTGAGAGTCCTGAAGAAGTGGTGTGTGAGCTGAAAAAGTTTGGATGAAACTAGCAGGTGACAGATGTTTATGGCATACTAATGGAACGACCTTCATACAGCAGTGGATCGACAAAGGCTAATGATTATTTTGTTGATTTATCTAAAGATGAAGCTTCCTGTTCATTCGTTGATGATCATACTGAAAGCAACATATGCGCGATTGAAAAATGCACTGTATGTTGGAAGGTGTGTTTATCCTGGTCTTCATTGTTATTATTATTTAAATTTTTCTGTAAAATTAGATATTGTTGAATTTTTCTCACTATGGATGCCTTTTTAGGATGAACATGTCACCTGATGAGAGTGACGACGACAGCTTCATAAATGAAGGCGACTTTCAGGAAGTTATTACTTTAGAAGATGAACGCGCTCTTCCACAGAGCGAGTTTATCGCAGGTATTTATGAAATATATAAAATCTATTTAAAGAAGCTAACTGGCTTTTTAGACGAAATTAACGATATTACCTTGGAAGGGATCAATGACATTCCCTCTGATCCCATTCAGGTCAATGAAAGCGATGATTCGGTTTTGGCATACCACAGACATACAGGTACGGTGACCAAGTGACATGTTGGTTCGTCAGTGTTATGCAGCTTCAAATTTTGAAACTCCGTTTATACATTGGCCACGACGAAAACTGCATGAAATGTAAATGTCCACGACAGCGCCGCCAATCCTTTTCATTATCAGATTTCACGTCATTCTGCTTCGCCCTTTGCTTCTAGTTACCTGGAAGAAAGGGCATTTAAACATGCCACGGCTCCTTTGTTTTTCAACGCCTGCAGTGCTAGATGCATCTTACATCGTTTTGTTTGCTGTGACAATCATTTGTACATCGTAAACAGTGTTTCGAACGGACGTTTTTTATGGGCTTTCTCCCAGTCGTCAAAAACACGGGTTCATACGCAGAAATTTTATAATTGGCGAATGGTTCTTCAAAGGTTTGGACCGATTTCTTTTATGCTTCAATTAGACGTTCCATTTTTAAAGTTTTATATCCCCTTTTCGTTGTGGGGGCAGCGGCTTCCAGATGTTTTAGTGACCATCTTGCTCCTCCCTCAATCAAGGTAAACTTCATCTACTGGATTCCAAGTCGTGACAATACTATGTACGCAGTATACTCTGCTCTGTCCTCTACGACTCTGTCTAGCTAATGAGCTACTATTATATTTCGCTTCTATGCAGCAAAATATGATGAGCATGATGAACCGAATTGCTAATAGCCGATGGGTCGTCCAGTAATTCATGGTATCTACAGCAGATATTATATCAACGATTAAATCAGAATTAAGCAGGTAGCTTGAATAAGCGAAAGCGACGGAGGTTCATCATGATTTCCAGAATATGCCTCAGTGGGTAGCTAATAAACCCATAATACCGGGTGGGTTTTTATCATATATGCCTACGCATCGAGATATATCCGTTGGTGTTCGAAGATGTTTTTGTTCGCCTCAGCAATTGGTACTGTTTTGCGTTCATGCGCGACGCGTGCTAAAATGTCATCGGTAAGTGGCATGTTGAAACGGTAAGAAGAAGCAAGGGGATTGTGTGACTACGCAGAATGAATTCGCGCGAGTACCCGGAGATTGTTATTTTTTGGAGGTATTGAATACGGTCAGTTTGCTATCTGACCCACAATGGCTGTGTTAATCTGTTGTATGAAAAAATTTACGTTCTTCACCAGTTTTGGTGGAACTGTAGTAAATCTTAGATCTTAGACAGCTGAATAATTAATTTTTATGCCTTCAGTGTTTAACATATAAGTACTTGATTGTTGCCGATTTAGCTTCAGTTTTTTCTGTTGCCGCAACCGACTACGCCGTAGCTTCAGGCGGCGAAGACAACATCGCCTATTTGTGGAACTTACGCACCGGGGATACTTTGTACGAATTCTCCGGTATGTAAAGCGCTAGTGAAAATCATGCGAATCTTAAATTACTACTTCATTTTTGCTACTATTTGTTTTGTTTAAAAAATGTTTAAAATGCAGTTAAACTTTTTAACGCCAAGGAATACGCAGAAAATCATGTCATGGTAGATGCTGTTCTACGTTTCTATAGCGAAAGGGTTTATTTCAGGCGTATACAGATACGCGCAGATACATACTTTGTGGTCAGCGTATTTAGAATATAGAGATGGCCCCTTTTGTAGTTTTTGTAACTGTCTGAGGGCCAAGAGCCTCATGAATTAAAATCTGTCTTCCTCTTCATGGGCGAATCACTTTCGATAGTTGTTGCTGTTCCTTCCTGGTCTCACGGTGCTGGAATATCGATGCTTGGGAACAGTGGCACGCCTCTGGTTGTTTCCAGTTTTATTCTTCTTCAAGTAAAAGGACCATCACTTTACGATCCATGCAATGTTTTGTTCTTTTAGTAACCACATCGGCTGTAAGCAGTTTGATTCACAGGAATGTTGCATTTGAAAAGTGTTTGTGTTAGTGCGTAGAGCATGGCACAAAAGCTCATTGGGCATCGAATAGTATGTTTTAATTTTAAGATCGCTAGTGCTTCGTTAGCCTCTGCAGCGCATTGACAGACCTTCTATCTCACTGACGTGAGGAATGTTTATTCGTTATGCTCTTTATCGAGAAAATCTAAGGGTGAATTCAGGAGAAATAGATCACATATCAATTAATCTAGCTGCATGTTGTTGGAATATTTTTTATCAAGTATTGTATGATCAAATTCTAAGGCCTAGACACTCGATGAAGGCGTTATTTGCTCTGGAATCAGTTATACCGAGTCGAATATAAAACAGATGTTTATGCTCGTTGGTTGCCAGATGACAAATTATACCGTGGAATGGATGCTCCTGAGAGAATTATTTGCCAAGCTCAGGCTGTGAGTTCAGACGGTGGCTCTAATGAACGTGTGAAAGTGTATGTATCCAATCTAGAGTCACGTTAGGAATTGTTCCTGAAGGAAGCTAACGCCGTTTTTAAGGATGCTGGGGCTTCACATTACCAACTACCAGATCCGAAATGGTGTGATCAGATAAGACATGGACTTCCATGATAGAATGCGGTTCAACGCCTGGTCTGCTATGCAGACGTAAAGGCATGTCTGCAGTTAATGCCCTCCAACAATAGCATATCCATATATGCACCTGATTTCGGGACCCATTAAAAAAGTGACCACTAATCGACTTGTTTGCCATTTCTCCAGGCGGACTTATTCTCAGTTATGCTTTCGCCGTGATTGTAAAAGACGCAGCTCACCAAAAATTTTTCGGTCACTTCATGAATTCTCTATGAATTTATGATCGAATAGTTTTTTGACTGGTAAGGGAATTACCCTCATGCTTTTATGATTGTTTACCACTCCTTCGTTAACCGATAATTTCTGTGTTAATTTCAGTTTAAGATTTGGACTGTTACTGCAGAGAATATTTCTGTATTTCGTGCTGTACCTAAATCACTGTTCAATCTCCACGTAACTCATATGTCTGACTTTGAATGAAAATTCCTATCATCTTTTCTCATTCGAACTTCCAAACCAAGTGTTAAGAAAGTCTCCAGTTGGTTTATCGCATGGCGAGAATCAGAATATCTGTTGAATCCTTTCATTTTTGAAATAGCTTATGCAAATGTGTAATTGAAACAAGTTCGAATGATTCGAATTGAAACAAGTTCGTAATTGAAACAAGTATGAATAAAAAAAATCGTTACGTTCTCTGTAGATGTGAAAGGCGGAGGTGGTGCTACTTGATTGGCATTAGCATGCGCTGTGATGAAACAGTAGTACGTAATTTGATCATCCAACGAAATTGTTGCTCTTATTCCGTCTGGCGCTTAGCTGATCATCTGCATTGTTGAAATGTACACTCAGTTTTTTTATAATCGTGTGACTGCGCGATGAAATGGTTATATTCCACTTCGCATAATTTGCGGTGTTTCTTTTCCATTCTAATTATGCTTATGCGTATTATTTTATTATGCATATTTATTTTTTAGCCTACCTACCTTTTTTAGCCTATGCAGCTGAGGCAGCTGCATTGTTTGTTTAACTCTAAGAGTTAGTCGAAGGATCATCATCGTTATTTTCTCGGCTTCTGATTCAGATGATACATTTTAGCTTCTTTTCAAATGTGCCCACTTGTTTTGGTTTTTAATCTGCTTCATAGTCTTTTGAGCATATGGTTACTAACTGTAGTGGTGGTAATGATCACTTAAAAGTCAATATAAGTAACCACTTAGCATCAAGTTGTTTAAAGTACGATAAATGGAATAAAATCCTATTGTGGATACTTGTTTGATAATTTGATCATTCGAACCTTTAAGGTCACTCCGATTCAGTTACGTTTGTTGATTTCAATTCTAAGAAATCATTACTTGCCACGGCGGATATGAACGGCGTTGTCAGAGTTTGGAACATGGATGATTACAGTTTCTTAAACGGGTTCCAAGTTGGTGATTTGCAGGTACTCTGAATTAGTTGTATAATAACGACATGATACGTTTTTTATGTCCTTCAGTGGATGCAATGGCACCAATCCGAGAAGCACATTTTTTTCTGTGGAACAAGTGACGGATCGCTGTGGATGTGTTGGGCACCTAACGGACAACTTAAGGTTTATTCCGGATGTTCGTCGCCATGTTCCGTTGGCCGTCTTTTACCTGATGGTACTCTTTGTTGCGCTACAATATCTTGCTTCGTTCACTTTAAGCGGCTTGTAATTCAGGTAAGCGTTTAGCTGCCGGATACAGTGATGGCTCTCTCAGAATTTGGAACCTTAAAACATCAGCGGCAGTGCACGTTTCTGGTCAGAGTACGACTTTGCTGTACTAATCTGTAGGTTCTCTTTGTGTTCAGAACTTATTCTCTAGACTTTGGTTCCACCAATCTTGAAGTTTCGTGCCTCAGCTGCTGCAACGATGTAGTCGCCGTGTATGGAACTGTCGGTGGCGAGGTGAATCTGTTTAACAGCGACAGTGGCAAGGTATGCCTGACCGTTCTTGCTAAATTGATCAAATAAGGCGTCTTACTCAGAACCGAGAGATCCGAGACTCGAGCCTCCGTTCAGTCACTCACC
>UZAM01007432.1:0-11882 GCA_900618415.1 Soboliphyme baturini
GTCAGAAAGAGAGCCGCTACCCGTTTTGAACAGAGGAGGTAAACGGCGTAATACTATTATTAGTACGATACAGGGAATGCGAGTGCAGCTCGAAAATTAAGAAAAGAAGAGCTCGTTGATGAGACCTCAGGAACTGAGTGAATATATTCAAACCCTGCAACCAATCACAGTGGTTCAGGAATCCCGGCTCTTTGCGGCTGAAAGCGACACTTCTCAAATGTCGACTCCACGACGCTCTCAGGCCGCTGATGATGCTCTGAAGCAATCCAGCTGACAGAATCTTTTAATGGAGCCCTGTCAGAGGAGGAGTTGCAATTATGACGAAAGTTATAACAGGCTGACAATCTGACCTTGTTTCAGGTCTATGAACCCAGTTCAAAGGAAGAATATGATTCCTTCCTTGAGGTAGTGGAGTGTGCTCTGTAAGAAGTGCCGAATACGGAGTCTCTCATTCTATTGGGCAATGCATGTGAGTCACAGGCAAAGAAAAGTAGAATGGCGTGTCTGGAAAGAACGGCCCCAATGCCTCAACAGCAACGGTTTTGTGCAAATGATGGAATGTCTGTTATGAACGTTTTGGAGCTGAAACATGTTTCAGTATACCTCGAGATGAGGAAGTCTTGGCATGGAAGTCGTTCAGAGAGGCGTAGAGCCAACGACGATTCGCACTCACGCACTCACTCAAGAAGTGTGCAATGCGGCCTCGACGGTAGGTCTAGAGGTTAACCCCACAAAAACCAAGATCCCAACCCAAAGTTTCAATCCATACTGAAAGTCGCCGTCTTTTCAATCTTGATTTACAGTCTTGAAATATCAACCGTTTTAAAGCGCCATGGAAAAGCGTTGGACACGTTTTAGCAGCGCAGCTTGCGTCGGTGCGATGGGTCATCGAATGAAGAATGAAAGGGTGTTGGATATTATCGGCTTCTGTCGTGGTCTGACAGAATCAACCAGGGAGAGGGAGATTCGAGACTGATCCAAAGCTGTTCTATGGGAAGCAAAACATTTTGTGAAAAGCATTTTGCCCGAAGTAATAGTAGATAGAAAGTAGTAAATAGGGTATGGAAACGAAATAATAGAGCCAAAACTTTAATAATGACTCTTCAAGACCTTATTTCACGGAATATTGCGCCGCCCCTTTCCTAGTTCCAGAGGAAGGGGCATTTAAGCAGGCCAATGGTAAATAGAATTTCAACACCTGCAGTTTCAGATGCATCTCGCATCATTTTGTACACTAGATCTACCACGCGCTCCTCATGAACGATGTTTCATGAGATGGTACTCTCTGTGTACCACCGCATAGGCATCATAAGGAATTTACGAGCAAGAGAGCGGTGAGATATGCGGTAATATCTAGTCTTGGAGGAGTCATTCGGTATTTGACATATTTATAGTGCATGCCATTTGTAATACGTCTGATTAAACTATGTAATTGACGGAGAAAACTATTTTAAACGTAGTAACGGTTCAGTCAAGACGTGATCCATAATTTACGTGAGTTTTCTCTAAGAGAATCTGGAAGCATATTTTTCACTAAATGACTCCAATCATTGCCAAGTAGTGAGTGTCTATCTGATGAGCAACTGAGGAAGAAACAAACCGGAAAAATCTTCATTTGCAAGGAGGGACTGGTTGCTTCGAAAGGATATTATGCTGAGGACCCAAAATTTAGATGATAAGAAAGATGATATCCTAGTCTTTCACTAATTCCGATGTGTAAAGAAGCCAGAGCGGTAGCTTTGGTTCGAAGTAATGATTATGATTACAAGATATATCCTCCAGTCGCTCTTTGGAATGCAGTAGAGATGGTTGCAATTGTGTTTTTTTTTATAGAAATGCATGCGCGCCTTGCCTCACCAATGAATCGATCGTGCATGAGCTTTTTTCGTACAAATTAACATGCAATACGCAAATAACATGTCATAATAGTATGCAAAGTTACCATTAAAATATGTTGAAATCTGAAAATTTACAAAAATAGTTTATTTATAAGTAACGCAAACAAATATGTTGGCCAATCGGCTAACTGACCAGTGGCGACGTTTCGGCTCGTCTCTCACGAGCCTTCTTCAGCGTTGTCTGGGTTGACTTCTGCAGCTGCTGCTGTGCCTGCAGTTAAGGGTGTGCTTTTGGCTCATGCTACCGGTTAAGTAGTTTTTCGGTCACTGGTTTGATAGGGCTTGTCCAATCCGCACAGAAATCGTATCCTTCGTCCGTTTGACATTTTCACAGGATTGGATAATTGGATTGAATAATAGGAGGAACCAAAGGAAAGCAATAGAATATCGAAATGGAGGGGATATACTTTGTGCCGATTATTGCATTCGATAGTCAGCTACCAGGTGAGTGAAGGTGAAATGCAGCCACATGGGGCGCTCGCATCAGACTACTGGCATTACACCTCATCAATTTTGCCATGACAGGACCGGAACACCATGGTGTCCCTATATTTCGAGGGTTGCCTGTTTACTACCCACTTTTTTGGCTGTTTGCGTTCAAGCGATATGAGGCCAATTCATTGTTTAAGATTTTGGTGAGTAGGGCAAGGATTGTCCCTGCAGCGGAATCAAACCCAGCATACAGAGTTCAAGACCGACCTCTTTGCCATTTTGCCACCACACCTTGCTAGCAGAAATGGCAGTGCAAACGTTGAGCTGCTTTATTATGCATCATCAAAGGGTTCTGTTAGTTTCTGGTGTAACCTCAGTGAATGATTTAACTGAGCAAATAACGCCTATAGCTTTTTGCCTCAGTACGCAGGTACTCCACAGTTTCATTATGCAGTTTATTCCTTGGTACTTCTATAGCGCTTGTGCATTAGGTACTATAGCTCTTGATTAATTGAACATTTGATTAAGCGGTCGTAGAATGAAACGCCAAAGTTTTTAAGGTACAGCATCTGACGTAAAATTAATCTGCCATGCAACTAGCTGCTACATGAAGAAATTAAGGAAATGGTGCAAACCTAATTAGTTCATGAAACTGAAGCGGTTTTTTGAAACCCATTTCAATTCAGTTGTTTACCTTGAGAAAGGTCAATGTCGTTTGACTGAAACATCAGCAGTTCCAATAAAGAATTTACCACTTGTCTTTTTCCTTGTCTCTAGAACCACTGAATTAGCAATTTACAGTAGCAGTTAATCTTTTTTAAGTTACCTAGGGAAATGTAATGATTTTCAATATTAAAAACAAAGCGCATTAATCATGACGCGAAGAATAAAGTGATATTGCGCACATAACTTGTAAAAATTCGACAAACGGTAGTTCAATATGCTGATAAAATAAAAGGATCGAATGGATTTATTGAATGTAATATGCTCATGTGTTAAGTCAGAATATTAATGTGAGAAAAAAAGACACGTAACTCTGGGTGTCACTATGAGTAGAAATGAAAGCAGAAAAATCTTGTTTTCGAAAGTTCGTTTTGATTCTACTTCACGAGCTCATAAATCTTTAAAAGCTTCTGATTCAGTAGATTTGGGCGCGAGGTAAAGACTGGTGTTACGAAATTTTTTTTACACAGTTGCCCATATTTCGGTCAGAAAACTTGTCCTGAAGAAGGCGGCTGTCATGTGACCAAGATATTGACAATAAAGATCTCGTAAGGTAATAAGTTTGTAATAAGGTTTGTTTAACAATGAGGTTTCGTAATAAGGGTTTCGTAACATCATCTACCAGCTTAACAGGCAATGCGCTCTGAATTCCAATATCAACAGATTCAATTATTTTCAGTCAAAGGTTTGATGTAGAAATTGGCTAAGTCCTAAATTGTGCTTATTTTCTGAAAATTTATGATATAATTCTTCATAAAAGAAGAGATATTCAGCTGGAAATTAAATATCAGTGCAAGTTGACTGCAAAGATATACCGTAGAGCTTGGTTTACACAAATCGTACCCATCATGGAAATGAGGTACTTATTAAATTACGATTTTAAATGGCAGAAAAAAGTATGAGCGGACTACTTTATCTAAATTCTATACTGTAATTTGAAAATTTGTTACAAAGAACCATGTGATATTTGACTTGATACTCATCCAGAAAGAGATAGGAGGAAAGGACGTTTAATACGGTATAAAAATTATGGTCCAGGAGACAGTATATTATTATGTAATGGCATTGGTTCACTCCGCGCTACATTTCATCTTTTGCGACGGCACTATCTTGAGTGGCTAACGTTTAATTCAGCTATAGTAACGAGGTCGACTGCCACATCAGTTTCGCACATTTCTGCGTTTTGGTGGTTAATGACTGACTGGCAAGAATAAAGCATAGATACTGTAGTCCTTGGTTGCAGGTTACATGATCTCTGACAGCGCATCACCAAAATTCAGTTTTATTCCATGTACAAAGGGATGATGATGCGATGTATCAGGAACCCATTGGCGCTGCGCTCTACTGTCATTAATCTAACGTCGCCAAAATCATTTCTTCCTGATCAAGAGTAATCATCGTCTGTTCAAACGTCAGAAGTTTTCATGAAAATATTTTACAGTATGATAACCACGAAACTGTTTTTGACTCTTGGCCAGGAGGTGCATAAATGTTTAATTTTGAATGGACAGTTTGACCCAAATTGGGCTTAAATTTGAATGAAAGATCCCACATTTGCTTTTCGAGGAAATTATAAAGATTTTAGCCCCTAAACCATCTATTTGAAGGTTGATGCATTTCTCTGAGAGAGAGAGAGAGAGAGAAAGAGAGAGAATGCATATCGTATTGTACTATTCTTCAACTGATATTGTCTTGAGTCTATCAATTTAATATTTACGGCCTGCATTCGCAGTTAAGGAAGACAGACTGCAACATATTTCTCATATACATACGATTCCGATGTCTGCTGCCCTCAACTTGTGAATCAAAGATAGATTTGTCGACATAAACGCTTAGAAATGAATAAGGCAGAGGATGCAAGTTTTTCATACGAAAAAGACGGTAGTCATAAAGTTTGAATCTTGCACAAGTGGCACACACAAATAATGTTTTAAACAGCACAAAATAAAGTTGCAGAAAGTTGCAATAGTGTTGGTTTATCAACAGATTAAGAACTGTTATTTAAAAAGAACATTGTGAAATTAGTCTCTCTGCGAACAACGGTACATAACTTACGTGAGGCTCCATTTCTGAGATCCAACCGTAAGGCAGCACCGTGAAGACAGCGCTGAGGCGACTAGAAACAAGAGCGATAATGACCAATGGTTGCGAACGCTTTTAATTAAAGTAAGGTGCCAATTACGTCATCGAACGCAACTGTTTTTGCGCTTTAGCAGCGATTGATTTTGAGACACTAGCTGCTGAGAGGCATCGTGAAACTTTCTAATGGACAAATCGTCTTTCGTCACAGAAACCTCCTCCCACCTCAGTGGCAATGTCCCGTGAGAAGTCCGCCCCTGAAACCACGAGTGATAATTCGACCATACTTAATTCAATCGATCGGTCGATTCTGCGGTGACAAAGTCTTAATTACTGCCCCGTAAAATATGCCAAGACCTAACCTGCTGTCAGTAGAGTGTAATTACCTCATTTTTCAATTACGCGTCACTCTTATGCAATTGCCTACTGCGAATGCAAGATGGCGAAAGAAGCTGGATTTGCTCCCTATGGTACGATGATGTTCTCATCACAGCAAACTGCAATTACGTGCCGCGTTTCCATCAGCTTCTGAGCAAGTCTGGAACTCACTAGCCTCTTTACAACCTCGTCGTTTCTACGTGCCTCGTTTTTTCACCTCTGATTGCACCGACCTTTGGATGTCGCTAATGTCTTATATTAAATCAAAGGAAACGAAGTCAGCAGAATTAAATTTGCCGACTTTAAGCAAAACAGCTAAATGACATTTGCACTGCTGTGATGAATCACCTCTGTAGTCATTACAATGACCAAAATGAGCGAACTGCGGTCATAAAACCAAGTAAAGCATTTTTGGGCATCGCTGCTTTGAGTCTCCGAGGGAGACTCCGAGATAAATCCAAGCCAATACAGTTAGACTGAGTTTCACCTGCTGTGATGATACCGCGTTCGAACGACCGCAGTTATGTTCTTTGATTTGAAAAGTTTCAACCTCAATGAGCATCACTCGTGTTGTAAAAGATTCTTCTATTACAACGATTTCTTTTCACCTTGATGAAATTGCCATTCAGATTTTCCTCTACTGCCAGTAAGTCTCAATTGCACCGCGATTTTTTCTGTCCTTAACTTCCTGTGCTACAAAAGTAAACACCTTCGAAGTAAAAAATCATGAAATAGCGCCTTTTCTAAAACAGACTTTTACTCGATCACAGTCCCACTCCTTCTCAAAATTCGATACTTTGCAGTGACGCATCTGGTATGCTTTCCAAGAGAAATTTTTTCCTTGTGCCATAAAAATAAACAATCATGCGAATTACTAAATGACAGGAAAGAGTACGGTGGAACGCATGCCATTGACTTCTACCGTAACCATAAAAATCAATTCGAAATTCGTCGAGTAGCGAGATTCTGATGAAGAAATTTCTCGTTCACTGTAATTCAAGATCGACTGTATGTTTTTGTCACGTAATCCTATCAGGGTATTCGGTCGCCACTGTACGTACTGTCCCGGGCTACAGCGGAAGAAGGCCCTTGTACATGAAAGGTGTGTGAAACTTACAGACAAACAACGCCTGGTTGGTTTGCGATTATTTATTTCTCTCAACCGTTACCGTTAGTGAATGAAGATCGCAATTTTCCTCAACCATTTCACTTCATGGAACTGAAATACCTGCAATGGTTCTGTGAATTTTAGGCATTGAGGTTGACGCTGAAGAAAGAAACAATACTGTGGCTAATACTAAAATTTATTCAACCAGTGTATTTATATAACTTTAAGCGTTACTAGAATTCTGTTCAACTGATTGTGATTTACTGAAATAGCCACAGTAAATAATGATGAATGAAGGCAAGTGAAAAGATTTAATCGAAAATCTAAAGGTTTCCCTTTTTCTCATCTGAATTTCCTTTAGAAATTAGCGTTCATCAGTTTGCACTCTAAAGCCTGATCTTTACATCTTCGCTGCAGAGAGCGGCCAAAATACGGGATTCCATAAAGGAACGATTTATGAGTCAGTGCATATTTGTAAGCTGCAAGTAAATCATAAGAAATAAAGCAAGCTTCATGGAGAAAAGTTATGAACCCTGAAAGAATGGACTAATGAACGTTTTTGGTAACATTTGTGTTAACAAAGTTCAATATGTTATTTCAAGCAGCCTTTTCTAAGGAACCGGTACAGGCTGATGACAAATCTAGACAAAAAAAATATGGGCGACCGGCTGTATTAATCTTTAAAGAAACCATGATAAAGTCTCCTCATTATTCCATCTGCCCTCTAAAGAAACATGTCTGCTCATGACGAGAAAATAAGATCAGGATAATAATTGATGAATGATCGCAGGATGTGACAAATAACACCCCATAGTTAATTAAATGCCGAAGAGCTGTAGAGCTGGATGTTGTGATGCAGCTCAATGACATGCATTCATATTATTTTTCTGAACTGCGAAAAACATTTTTTGATTATTACTTTTATTACTTTCCATCGTTTACTCAAAATCAATGACCTGGGAAACGATCACATTTTCAAATAGTCATGTACACAGGGCATCATAGCATGCGCATCACTAAACATTTGCACTTCTTTGTAACAATGCAAGAAAGTACAACTATGCGGCCTGACAATGACGGGTGTTATCTAAATCTGTGACCCTAGGAGAGGACTGCCTCAGCTGATTATCATTAATGATTATTGACAGATGCTTTGTAATCTTTCCATAAACCGCTGTAGACAACGTAAGCCTGTATTGTAACAGTTTCATCGCAGATAATGCAGTGTTTTTGACATCCGTTGCATTACAACGGTTTATTAGTCCATACGACCGAATGAATGAAAAAGACTTTAAATCAGATTAAGCATTTCTGATGATGCTAGTACTGACAATGACAATAATCAATTTTAGTTTCGACGCATTTGTGTGCCGTTGATCCAATGTACAGCATGATCAAGCTGTAACTTTGTTAGAGAACACAGTTAGAAACTAATGACTTTAATACACAGCTAAACATAGTCGTTACAATGCTACTAATAAACAGAGTAAATGAATACGTGTTTAGCCTTGAAGGAAATTATGGTGGCTTATTTGAGATTAAGAGTGATCAATCAGTGAGGCTCTGTGGGTGAGTGTTAATTTTTTGCAGACTTTATTCCATTTTTATATGACGGTGAAGGCTGTTGGAATGATCACCCCTGGAGAAACTTGCCAGTATTCTTTGACCCGTTTCACATTCTTGTAGCTGGATTTCGCATGCCGGTATTTCATGTAACTGATGTCATGAATTATCATGAGCATCAGTTGGAGAACTCAAATAAATTTTATATTAGATACAGTTTCAAAGCATTCCAAAAACGTTAACAGCTTCTGTCATAATTTAATCAAATGTAATTTACTTGACAGATCAATAAGGCTACAACATGTTTCCTAGATTGAGCATGAAAATAATGTATAACAGCGCAACCAAGAAATAGCGGGAACATTCTGTTTAATGAAGGGTAAAAGATATATATGACGGTGGATTTGTCAGAGAGTCGATGTATGCTCACGTTGAAGATTTGTTAAACATCTTACCCTAAAAATAACCCAGTACGATTCGAAAACCCTTCTTTACAAGCGACAAGAATTAAGCCATTTCATCATGCACTGAAAAAAGGCTCCCTAACGTCGCTGCTTCTTCTTTTGGAAAGTGGAGTAAAAATAGATCCATGGGATGTCCATTGCTACTGGACGTTAAGATATGCGCTTGTAGACATAAAGTCATTAAACCTGGTTTGTTAAATTTATACCGGTCATTAACAGACGCCTGAAATAGGAACAGGAATTCTGATCTTGTTCCACAAAAAATACAAGAAATATCAATCTCTAACGTAACACTGTTGGTTATTAACAAGATATTCTGCTAACCGATTGAATGATGCCAAACGCATTTATACAGTCTAGCAGCTCGATTAAAATGAAGCGTTTTTCTGCTTAAACAATCGCCAGGTTAAGCAGGGGACAGCGACACAACGGCATGAACTTCAGTCTAATGAATCTGTGCTCTTATTGTCATAAATGCATATAACTAACCATGCTGTTGATGTTTATATTTTATATTAATTTGCAAATGAAACCATTTTTTCATTCGCAGCTGATGCCTTATGCTGATTGAACACGGCCGTAAACATGCGCATCATAGATAATGGCAATAATTATCCCAAGCTTTAACAGGTTAGAACAGAACACAATGCTGCCATACCACTTACAGGACCTGCTACCGTTTCTCTGGCTGGTTGCACGGAAGTTGCATGTAGAAAATTCCTTGCTTCAAGAAATTGAAGATGATCAAGTCTAAGATACGTTTGACGCCGAACCAGCAGGAAAAAGATGAAGAAGATCTACAAAACTGCTCCTCCGGTAATGTAGATGTAGAAATGACGGTGTCATCAATTCAACATTAATCCAAAAGAGAGGCAAGTGAAATGTAAGTTTTTCAAGAAAGTATTCGAATGCTCGAGGGCGATTGGAATGGATGTACGCACAAGAGCTAAGTCGAGGATCTTCAGAATTGTTACAGCAGGAGGTTTATCCTCCCAAAGTATTATCATCGCAGCTTTTCTTTCTGTTCACCATGAAAAGAAATCAGTTCTAATATAATTGCCTCTTTTCGTACTTTGTTTTGATTTCAGAACTGCCAGTTTGAAAGGAGATTTCTATGTGCCTGTTGTCAGGCGAAACGTTCAAAGCCATGTTTTGCTTTCCTCGCCAGTGCATCTTGACACTGAAGCTGGCGTTAGATGAGAGAAACGTGGGTGATACTTCAACGATGGTAATTAAATAATGAGGGGATAATTATTTTTCACAGCAGAGTCCCCTCTTCTGCATGAACAGTTTCAATTTCCAGGCAAACGGGTAGCAATACTCATATTTTTAATAATTGAACACTTGGGGAATATTGCTTATGATCCTTTGTATCAAGGTACACAAGCCGCTTGTTTCCTCATTAAATTTCCCATCGTACAAAATCTGTAGGTTAGCGAGCAGCGTCAATAGAATGCCTAGTAACCACAAGCTCGAACAATTTTGTTTCCATAACTCACAGCTGTACTTCAGTTTCAGAAAATACATAGCGATTCATCGATTCAGATCTCGTATTTACTGATACTGCAAACAAAACAATCCAAGCTAATAAAATGAATACAAAATGAAACCATGACAGAATTATTTGGAAAAGCTGAGCCGTAAATGAGGTTTTTTCTTTCATATGACTCCATGTGACGAGAAACGTTAGATCAACAGGTTAAAATTTCTGAGCCAGCTGATTGTCGTCAAGGTGGTTTCCTGAATATCGGTTACTCTGCCATTGAATGTTCAGAGTCAGCGATCAAAAATTTAAGTCAAATAAGACTGGACAAAGTTGAGGTAAACAAAACTGAAGCCTTCGACGATGAAATTAAAAGCTATCACATTTTTTCTTGACTCCCAGATCCATAACGGGATGAAGACAGTCTTTCAAGTTGTCCACTGCAAATTCTGTTCTACAGAGGAACTTAGAAATGAGGCATAATCGATTACATCGAATATTACAACAAATAATAATAAATCTTGCAACTTCTTAAGGCTACAGCTTTTTTATAATTAATGCCATTTTATTTTCACAAAGATTGGTCTTTTGGCTCCTAATCTGTCGTTGAAACACAGCGCAGTTTCGGTGCAAATCAGGCACAGCTGTTTGAAGCTCTTCCATATGAAATATGGCAAAATTAACAAAGTCAAAAACAACGAACAGAACCTACAAATAAGATTTTACGTACGAATGAAAAGTACGAGCCAAACGACCATTCATCATATTTACGATGTTCCAAACAGAAGATTACCAGATATAATTGTTAAAGGTACCAAGCGAAAGCAAATAAATTTTTGTTTGAGCCATCAAAGTTGGCATGAAAAGCATTAATGATGACGCAGTGATATAATCTAAAACATCGACGGAAAAAAATGCATCTACTTCCTATTTGTGCATTTAGCCAATCATTCTAAAGACCACCTGTCCTGCAAAATTCTTACTTCAGGTATTCGCAGTGAACGTCAGAAGTAATACAAAACCATGTCCCCCACAACCTACTTTCGATGGAATCACTTTTAAGAGCGAGCAAAGATTTGAATGGGGGTCACATGATAGGGCGAAGTATGAGGAATGTATGCTCCCAAGTTCCTACAGTAGCCATGACAGCTGGTTAAGAACTCTGAAGAAATCGATTAATGAAGTCACCGCACCAGAACTGACACACGGATTTAAGACGGTTTCGCTTAAGGAAAAAATGTTCAAACTGAAATCTCAGTGGAATGATCTTAACCCACAATTCCTATTAGTATATGAAGAATGCAACATGTATTTTTTGTCATGCATTTTATCCTCATCGACAAACCTTTAAGGCAAGAAAGAGACGGAAAAAAGTATGATGCTTTACAAACGATACCAAGAAACGGAGGAAAGGTTCATCGCGCCGTAAATTTTCAAAATCTGGGAAATTGCGCGTGACAAAGTTTCTTGGATTTGATTGCAATTGGATGATGCTTATCGTTATGGAACTGGGCTCAAATGTCTAAGCATATCTTTCATGAGTCAAAGCTTTAAAACTAACAACGGCCTTCCGGAAACAAATCTAAAAGCTGCCGTTCTTGTTCACTGCCCCACAACATCGGTGTATTCTGTAAGCACACATAATATTAAACCTTATTTCTGAGCTAAGCGGAAGAGATGCCTGGTGCCGTATTGTAATTGAAATTTCAGAATGCAATCCGACGTTTTGGAAAATACAATAAATAATCTCGTAC
>UZAM01007433.1:7690-20827 GCA_900618415.1 Soboliphyme baturini
TCGTAAAATAACAAGCCTATCATGAGGATGCTCGACGCTAAATGGCCAACGCTCTGAAAAGGAAATGAGGGAGTAGACATTACTGCTGTTTGTCACACCTAAAGTCGCATCGCTTACACTTCAGTCACAACGCTATGTAGGCCAAACCAATCAGCTTCAGAGCCAGTCGGAAATGCAAACAAGATTCCCCGCTTTAATTATATATATTATCAATCCAGATACATCTTTATAATACTCCTTGTTACACTTGGAACGCATACGCGATAAACTTCATGCCACAACGATATCACGGCAACAGTGGTTTAGACTAAAAGGAATGCAGCCGGTAAACGCTTCCAAATCCTGGTAATGACTCAAAGACCGTAGCAGGAAACATGAACGCTCTTATACATGCTTCTGACTGGCGAAACGTCTATCAATCACCCTATCACTTTAATGCCACAACAATCTTTTTGTCCTATAGCTCGACAAATACTAGTGGCGATTTGGCAGCAAGACGGTCTAACAAATCCTTATAAGTCCAAAATTGAGGTATGTAGCCTGAAAACATATCTAGTTGATACTTCGCATTAACAACGACAATGAAAAATGTCACCGTCTCCAAAGCCATGACAACGTAAACCGACAGTATGGATACTGTTATATGAAAGATTGTCCAGGTCTAAGGGAAGGGTAATCATATTATGGTCTACAGCGAATGTCAGAGGTCCATCATTAAGAAGCTCTGAAAGAAAGCATTATTAAATTTTTTGATCGTACTGTGTTCCCACTAAGCCGAAAATGGTGGATTTCAGACAAAATGTTTTCTATCTGATCTGTTTCCATCAGTGCTTCGAACTCTTCTCAGTGTTGTACCCCTTTCTTCCACCGTTTACCAAACAGCTTCGTCCTTAGGTCGTCCCAACATGTTTGGAGGAAAAGTGAGTAGATGCCTGTTGCTGAAAAGATCAGGATGTTAACTGTGGATCAACCGATCCATCTATTGTCGTTCAGACCTGCCACATGGCGATCGTCTCTTCGAGTTATAGGGAGCAGCGATACGTGCATCCAAAAACCGTGTCTGATACCGAATCATCGCACTTGGAAAATGGCCTCGAACGGATACACTGCACGGTATCTGTTCCATCACCCTATGCTTTACCATTATTAGTTTTTCTCAGCCTTAGTGGAAAACCAGCACCCAGCGCCAATAATAATGACGGGTACGACGACTGAGTGGAAAAGTTTTTTCTTCGTGGACATTGGCAATTAGCTATCGTGCAGCGGTGCTGACGTGGCTGAAACTTACCACCCATTCACCTTAACTTCTTCTACCCATCTCATCTTAGAAGTTGTTACTGGAGGCTATTAGGTGACTGAGGTATACGTAGCCACCGACTTAATCCACTTCTTCGCCGTCAATGAAAATGGTGCTCGCTGAGCAGAGCTCGTTGCATATCTTCATCGTTGTGAAGATGTTCCTCCAGATCGATGGCGGGCGATTGCTTCAGTAACTACATAATCTTTGTTTGGAGTTCCGATCGGTCTTCAGAGGAGATGATGACGTGGTCTGCCAAAAGCATGTGTGAGACGTTTTCCATCGACATTAACGTCGCTGCCCCAGTTCAGGCGACTAAAGAGGGACCTCAACTCCGTCGCGAAAAGCTTGGGAGAGATGCTGTTTCCTTGGAGTACTCCTTTATTAATACTAATTTGACATGGTTCCTCGATCATTTTTATGTCGATTGCGGTGTGAGTATTCAGGTACCTCAGCAGGTCGATTCTGACATGGCTGACACCACAGTCGTTAAACGCATTCACTACAGCGTTCATCGTGATGGAATCGAATGCTTTATTGAATATGCATGGGACGAAGGAACTGACATTCCTTGTAATTCTGTTAAGTGCCACACCACGTGTGTGATCTACGGTGGATAGCCGGCTTGTTCTTTACTAACGAGCAGTTCCGTCCTTCCGGATACAGTCGAAGATGATTAGGGTAAAGGTCTTGTTGATTTGTGGCAGGAGAATAATCGGTCGATAATTCTTAAGGTATTCGGCATCACATTACGTTGTTGAAGATTTCCTTCATGTTTCTGGCATCTTCATTAACCTGATAATCTTTGTGAATTGTTTTTAATGCGAAAAATATTTATGTAAATGATGAGTCATATCAAGAAATCAAAAACAACAGATTTGGCCCAACTTCAATAGTTACGAACGTTTGACATAACACGCTTCCAAAACATGTACTCATATCGAAATCTTCTGGAGGTATGATAATAACATTTGTCCTTCGAGCTGTCACATTATTGCACCTGTCAGAATGTTACTTTCGAGAGTAGCTCTCCGTCTGCTCCAGTAAAATTAAAAATTGTTTGTCGATTCAGACAAAACCGGCAGTACCGTAGCTTACACGATTATTTCTAAGCCATCCTCTTTACGTAAGCCTCAGCGTCGCTGAATGCACGTTTAAGTTCACGCTATCATTTTGATGCAGGCTGAACTAAAGGCAGCAATATGGAAAAATCACACATTACGACTCTGAATCAAAAAGCAAAATCAGTTTAATCTTTATCTGTAAAGATCAATCTATATCGGCATTGATGGATTACCACTCTTGACGTTAAAATCTATACTGGAAGATACGAATTCAGTCCAAACTGCATTCTCACTCCGCAGCTGACATGATAATCAATCCTGTCATTCTTTGCGATAAACACGGATGACGGACTCCAAACTATTCATACTGATCTGCACTGAAGGTACCATTCCCAGAAACAAATTTGCTATAAATAGACTAAGAGCCTTATCACCTCTGAAATATGGCTAGCCATCGCGCTAATCGTCTCGAAATGCATCGCTGGCTTGGACATGTAGATACAATTGCACATCCTCACGCCATGCAAACCAGCGCCATGGTCACTGCATAGGATTCATAAGATAGATGGGTGAATGGATGCCATGGACAACACGTACATTCAGTTGAAGGCGAATGCATATTTGAATGAGTTAAGCTACTGTCAACATACTTCGGCGTGTGAATTTTCACTTTATATGTCTATGCATTAGCATAAAAAATGTACCAGCACATTAAGCATCACCCGTAACGAATGAGCAAATAAATCATGTCAAATGCATTCTTGCTTTGCAGGATGCAAATGCCATAGATCTTCACGCTGTTTCAATGAGCTCTTCAACAATTAGAGCAAGGGGGTGGTGCAACATGCCTTGAAAACTTGCTTGGTAAAAATTAAGTGCTTGTTGACACACAGTCATGGAAACATGCCGCATCAGCTTTACATTAAATAGCCCTGTTTTCTTCCCTTTTAACGGATTCGCCTACATGTTTCTATAGAGACCATTATTAGTCAAGTCCGAGAACAACGTAAACAACAAAGTATAATAACAGCACACAATACAAGGGGCTACACCCCACTGATTATGACACTGCGTAATCGGCAGTAGGGCGAGTCAAGGCGAAGTACAGCCACAAACGTTGCTTCCATCCATGAGCATGACCGTACAATTACATTCTGTTATGACTACACCAGAATACCATGCTGTACTGCAGTTCGAAAGTCAACGAATTACTGGTCATTTTTCAACTGGTTGCAACGAAGCAGTGTGGGTAAATTCTCTGGTTAAGGGCAATCGCAATGAAGTCAATGACTGCAATCTCACAGGATTCGAACCAACCACCTCCCGAATTCCAGCTGACCTCTGTTCTACTGTGCCCCAACGCCGAATAACAGAAGGTAATATACTCCATAATTATAGACAACATTCTTTTCATTTATAATGCATTATTCATCAACCTATCAGTTTTAAACACCACGAAAAGAATAGCGCCATTTAATGAAATACTCAAGAAAATTCATTACAATAACTAATCGGTGGAAAAAGATGTCCATTATTTTATGTCCAACATATAAAACAATCGAATAACCATCTATGCAACATGATATCATATTAAACCGGTAATTAATGCAATTGTATAGGGAAGGCTGCACATAGAAGTCGATGATTCATTTGATAATCATACCATTTGACTGACTTACCACGCCCTGTAATGGATGTCACAGTTAACAGAAGCGAAGTGCTGTGAACCGATCACTACCTTGTTGTTGGATACGCAGATCTCGCGGCGGAAGCAACTAGAGAATCAAATGGGAAACATGGTCTTCGGTGGACACGAGAGCGAAATTTGCAAACAACTTTTCGCACGACGGTTCAGACAGATCCCGGTGATGACAACTTATGTGGAAACCAAGTGGCAGCTCTTTAACAGCGGCATACTCGAGGCTGCCGTCGAATGCTGCGGATTTAAACGGGTTGACCTGCAGTCTGGAGGTCATAAAAGAACTACCTGGTGGACGAGAGGTAAAACGGCGGTATGCAAGCTGCTTAGCAAGCGACATATCCCTGGTACAAACGGCTGAAATAGGCTTACTTAGACGAGTCGCTGGCTTCACGCGTCTTGACATGATCCGCAATACAGACATCCGCGAGACCCCTGATGCACAGCAACTGCTACTTCAGACTGAGAAGTCACAGATGATGACTGATGTGATGGATAAGTGATGCATACATAGACAATGGACATGACATAGACCATATAATAAGCTCCTACATCTTTGCAGCTAATCTTACGCAACTGAAAGGACTCTCGAAAAGTTGCTAGTGGCATTTAGAGAAAATAGATTCGTCTTAGTCATGAGTCATGGAGAGAAGAACTCGTTTTAAAGCTTCTGTATTTTGTAGAAAGTCAGAATTATTGATCGACTTCGTATCAAATATGGATTCAACATAAGTGTACAAACGCCGACCACGCCTACAGAACCACAAGTCATCTGGATTAAAAAGCAGCAGAGCAACGTCGTAGAAACTATTGCAATAAAACAGTGCATATCGAACGCGCTGAAGGTTTGCTTTATTTTATTGCCCTCATTACACTCTCTCTCTCTCACACAAAAGAAATTCTACAACCGTTAAGATTCTCTTTTATACAAATTGTGGAGCGGCGTTGATCTCCGTTTCGATACAATCAGTGACGATCGCCTTGCATATGATTAGGAATCTTCATCGAGGCAGCTAGCTGTGCGTGTCATTCTTTGTTTCACTTTTGCGAAATGGTAGTCAGATGCAAGTGGCAGAATGGGATATGGTGGCACATCTGCAAAAAATTGGCTTCAAAGTCTGGAGGTAGTGGGTTTAAATCCAGAAAAGGGACAGTCTTTATCCTAACAATGAATTGTTTCCGTTAAGCAAAGAATTAATTCATAATTAATTGCGTCGGTGAAACCAGCCCAGAAAAGTGCAGCAAGGATCGCTGACCTGTGAACAGAAATAACAGAAAAAAATAGCGTTCTGGTGTGATCTTACGAGAATGGGAGAGATACGAGAATGCTGCTTATTGAGAGCACCTCACATGGCTGCAGATCACCTTGATCCATCTTAAAGCTGTTTATTCAATTCAGAAAGTGAACTTGTCACATCCGAGAGTCAGAGGATAGTTGCACATATGAAATCTTCCCAGCGTCAGTATAACTCATAACTTCGGTCGTATGAAATCTCTCAACCTTTCACTGCTGTATCATACTGAGAGTGTCACCGTCTGAAATATATCGTACCGGTCAAATCATAATATGCAGCATTAGTCGCAACTATGGCAACGTGATGTCGATCAAAACAAGCAATATGATCATTTGATGGATTTAGATAGATCAGCAGTCAGATCGAAGTACTTTCAAAAATATATTGTACAAAAGAGAACAAAATTTGCGAGTTCACTGGAAAGTGTCCTCTATTCTGGAGAAGAATTGGCAGATAAGTCTTCAAAGAACATCCGTACATTAGAACCTGAATTCAACCAATATACATCTGTCAGAAAAAGAGGTTTTTTCATCAGTACTTTGACTACATGTTTGCTTTTTCTTTACATACTTTTCAACGTTACCATTCGAAGAGACAAATGATTTACATTTCCACTGTTTAAATTTAATAGGAAATAACATATATTAAATTGCTACTTTTTTCCTTTCTAGTTTATACATCGTTCATTTCACCACCATCTTCTGCATAGCATAGATTTCACTCTTCGGTCGGCCTAAACAATCGATACCAAAATATGTCACAAACCTCAAATTCGAATTTTGCAAACTTCAGATGAGTCAGATTCATTTTTCCTGCAGAACACAAAAGATCTATGAAACAGTGAACGACTAAGTCGCTCTAAAGAGCACAGCTGGTAGGTATTCAACCAGACACCTTCCATGATTCAATATCAGATCCAGTGCCTCACTCTGTCCTCATCACAGCCACTTGAACAACGCACGAATGGCCGCTTAAATTAAACTTAAAAAGCTCGATGAGCGAAAGCATATTACAGAATGCGCAATAACTCAGAACGCATTCAAGTTATGGCTTATCCAATGTCGTTAGTGTTTCAAAGATCAGCGTCTTGGGATGAATCAGCGTCTTGGGATCAGCGTCTTGGGATCAGCGTCTTACAAAGATCAGCGTCTTGGGATGAATGCACGTGACTGATGGCCAGAGATGTCTGCGCAGTTCATTACGCGTTGTCACTACGTTCTTTAGTGGCTTCTCAATGAGTGCTATGAGCGCTTATTAAAAATGTAAGATAAAATGAGACCTTGTTCATCAACTCAGTCTGAAAGTGAGAATGGAAACGGAAAGTAATTCACCGTCCTGGAGTACGAAGATGATACTGTACTGGTGAGTATTACGGAATGCGAGCTCTGTCACCCGGCGGCATTCTTATGCAACACAATTGCGAACTCCTAACGCACAGAAGTTAAAATTTATGAGTAACGCATGGGTACAACTCATCGACAAGTGGAACAGATGGTGAACCTTTTCAAGAGGATGACCAATTTAAATGTCTGTTTTACATTCTCCAGCGAGGGCAATATTCAGTCAGTTAGATAGAAGAACCGTAATTTTGGAAACGTGGCAAATATTTATGCTGAGAAAGGAGCATCTCTGTTCACAAAAAACTTGCATGTACCTTGCTTCCGTCAGATCGGTGCTGTTGCACAGAACCGAAACAGTTGTGCGAAAGAAGGACCAAAGGCGAGAGTTGAACTGCATACACTAGTTTAGCTTCGACGCATGATGAAGACTAACTGGTAGGATCAAGTAAGGAATAACTATTAGCTTCCTGGCACAGGTGACCTCGGCAGATGTGAAGATCAAAAAAAGGAGGTTGCCCTGTTAGACCAACAGACTGAGCATACGCTGTTTACTCCCAGGCCGCGAGCTTCTCGCAAGAGCCGAAACATGGCAGAAGTCGAGAAGGGGTCCAACATGCAACGTGGAGAAATATGGTAGAATCAGATCTGCTTTCAGAGATATCTTGTTCTACTATACAGCAACTGGTGCCTTTTAGCCGTATCAGTGAAGAAAAGCTACGGAAAGAGCGGGCATCACAAACCAGTGACGTTCAGCTAATACAAATGGTTTTGTTGATGACCTCAAACAAAGGAAAAGAGAAAATTTCGATCGCCTTCAAGGAAGGACCAAACTGGTTCAACGAGGAACCGTAATGGTGGCACTTGTCTTTCATGAAGTGTACGGCGAGGCAGCGAACTCCCTTTCGATACTACTAGCGTTCTGCATCTAACCAACCTGAGAATCTATCGATGAGATCACTCTAAAATGAGATGGTCACGTAAATTGTTAAACACACAGAAGAGCTGCACTTGAAAGACTTAGAACTGCTCATAATATCTAATTAATTACCTTAATCCTTACCAACCAACTTCGTTGGGTATTGGACATAATTCACTAAGAACGCAGTAAAATATAGGAGAAAGAAATGAAAACACAATTTACGATCACGTCTCTTGAAGCTTGGCAAAACATTACGAACTAGTCGCAAGACTAAACACACGGTCGTTTGTCAACTTATATACGTTTCACTTTAAACCTCGGGTAATAAATGCAAGAGGCCAACGACTATAATGATAGAGAAAAGATTTGAAAATAAATGTAAAATAAATAAACGAAAACAAACAACAAATAAATGATTTAGGAAGGTGAAAATAAGGAAGAAAACCGGCAAAAGAGGAAATAAGAATAAGAGAAAAACACAAATGAAGAGAAAGGGATAAGAAAAGACTAGAGTAAACCCAAAACCAACCAATTTTACCCCTATATAGCAGCACAAACAAACGAAACAATGTAGAGTAACATTAAACTGCGATTGTACACCTTTATCTGCAGGAAAATTCAACGCTAACTGTCCTGGAAGGAAGGGCGAAATTTAAATTGCCTTGACACACATAGAAATTTACCTGATCTTCCCTTTTTTCCTCTGCTCTCGATGGCACTGAACCAAAAGCTCAGTGGGCATCATTTATTGCACCATAAAAAATCGGACGTGGTAGAGTAATTTACAACCAGACTTTCTACTTTTACATTTCGCGTTTACGCGAAGCAAACGAAGCTACGCAGTTCTCTGCAAATCAGACAGAAAATTATTTCCATAATGACGTGTTGATGCCATTTTTTGGACTTTTGACAGCACGAAAATTTCTTTAAATGAGCTTTTTCTTCAGAGGTCCTATAAATCAATAAATAAAAAACTGATATGGAATGTTCCCGCTTCTTCCTGCCTACTCATTACTTCCTGTGTGCCGCAACGTGAACAATTCAGCTAATAAACGGATGAAATTGACTTGAACTTGAGACACCAATCACATCTTGCGACAGATCTAAATATACATCTACGATCGATACAGCCTACGCACAGCAGTCATCGATCTATAGCTAATGCTTAGCAAAAACATGTACAACTAACAAGGGCAGCATGTTTCAATGTATGCTTCCTCGCATTATATACTGAGACTTTTTAGTCATAACCACGAAGTCTGGACTGCATTAATTCCTGCAATTCATTCAGAGGTGCAAGCAAAAAAATCATTAAAAGTTGAAATATTAAAAAAAATTTTTCATTAAAGATAGTCACATGCTATTAGTCGCATCACTAATCTGGATACTCGATCCTTGACCCTGATATCCCAGATGGTGGTGAATATAACAACAAAAATTCTCCACCCTGATGTGAAAATCATGGCATAAGTGAAGCGAGAACATCATTTTGGACTCTCTGGACCTTAAATGCCATATCAAGTTTCGAACAGTTATTTTACGAGAATTGAACAAGTGTCTGCAAACAGTTTAGAAGCGCCATGATTTCTGACAATGCCTAAAGCATGATTGGTGAAACAACAGCAAAAACACAAAGAAAAGTAGTTATTTAAGAACTGGAAATAGCTGTGAAGATACTTTCATCAGTTTCAGTACTCCTTAAAGACATTCTGAGCATTAACTTCTTCCTCCCGCGAAGACAACAGGAGGTAGTACGAATCGCGAACGTCTTCGTCACATCTTTCAGGGCCATTTCTGCTGACAGCTAGGAGCAAATGGATTTTTCAATTCATCAGATTTCCATTCAGAAGGAGACAATGTCAGCAAACACAGAGCATGTAATCCTCCGTTCAGCTCAGTCTTTAAAATTTTGTTCACCAGGCGGTGTCTCTGAAAAGCATAAGTAGCCACAATGTATGCAGTCCATTTCTATCTAAAGTTTACCTCAATAAGGTTTAAACCTTCAAACCTCTCTGAAACAATTAATAACGAGAAATGAGACTCTCCACCTGAAGCAAGAAACGTGAATGAAGATAAACAGCAAACTTTTGATCTGACAGCAAGACCCACCCTTAGCACCACGATGCTTGTCGCTTTCATTGGTGATCGTCAGGTAAACAGGCTAAACATAAGTTAAACCTCAGTATGCATCTCTTTCGGGAGTAATGTTACTTTACATTTAGTCGAAGGTTCAGCTTTGTTGCCATGCAGTCTTCAACGAATCCCAATTTCTGCAAAAGAAGAAAATAAAGGACAGGTAGCACATCAAAATTAGGATATTACCTGCAGCTGTTTGACATCGGGAATATATTAATTCTATCAAAAAACTCATTAATGTCATATCCTGTTCTTTACGACCAGTCGTCATGATTCGACAGTTACAGGACACCAAAACGACTGAAAATTTTAAAGCGTAAGACTAAATCTTTAACACAGGCGTTACGAGAAAAAATCTAATGCCAAACGTTAAATTGAGGTAACGCTAAACGTTAAACAGCATGGTTAATTACTGGCATAATTAATATGCATAGCAAAATTAATCACAATGAGCTGCAGTCAATGCTTCACGAATGTTGTTGTTCCATGGAGTGAAATAGCATACTAAAACATAGCATCAAAAATCGCCATTAGTATTACAAACTTAGAAAATTACAAATTTTTGCAGAGACATTTACTACATTTATATACTATAAACAATAATAAATTAAGTCTACTACTTAACTTAAAACTGCACACTCTCATTTTATGTCAGAGACTAACTCCCAGGCCTTACGGGATTGCGCTACATACGCATTTCATTACAAAAAATACAAACTTTTCAGCCACACTCCACTCGCTGTCCAGATAAAAACAGATCTAATAATCGTCAATTTCGGTCTACAATAGCCTGAGCAAGGATTAATGATGACAGCAATTTTTTTATCCACTCCCGAGGAAAAAGGAGGAAAGAGGGAGACCGTGGCGAGGTCTCAGTAAAACTTAGCTACATACACCTGAAAGTGCTGCCGTCCTCGAACATCATCCCGGTTCGGTCGTCGCACTGAATACCAAAGGACTAACAGGTCGTTGGGGGAATGAGGCAGGCCGTGAAAAGTCGGCGATCAGTCGATCTTGCTCATAGCCTTTTGGCAGCCTGGGACGTAGCAGCACAATAACGGCTGCCGATGGACGAAATGACGACGACTCAGACTCTAGTAAAGGAACGGGAACGACGGAAGCACTGTCTGGGCGTCTACCACCGCGACTCGAAAGGAGAAGCGATTACGGAAGATGGCAATGAAGAAAATGAAGCGTTTTCTTGGTGACGCCTAAATATTGCTCAGGTCTATGCCACTCTCCCATTGTTCAGATTCATCAGCTTTGTTGATCAGGTCTCCCACTGCCACTGTCCCATCTGGGTCTATAATGAGCTGAGCAATGATTAATAATGACAGCGCTTTCTTGGTGACTGACGTTAAAATATTGCTCAGGTCCATGTTGTTGTCCCTGTTCAAACAACGGTTTGCCTGAATGAACAGAGCTTGTTTTGTTTCTAAATATAAAGTTTAATTTTTGGCACAAGTGCGCTTTTGTGTTGCCAATTTATTTCATGATTTTCAAAGAAACAGTATTAAACAACAGCAGAGGTATTTTTGAATTCCATTTGGGTAACTACGGAATCCTTCGTTTTCCTCCTACGTCATCCTTGTTGCGAATCGCTTTTGTCCAGCGTTGCTCCATCTCGAAAAATTACGCATATGTTCCTTACTTCTTCCTTCGCTGGAAACTTGCATCTACATAACTTTTGGGATTTCGGTAAATACACGCATGCTCTTCGCCATCAAAGAAACGCCATCTTAACAATTAATGACGTCACAAAAACTGTTTTCGAGCATTCCTGCTAAAGCAGTCGTTGATGCGCTAAGGGAAATGATAGAAAGCGACCAGGTCAAACAGAAAACTACACCTTCAACAAATTCAATCCAGAACACAAAAAATCTTTAATAGGTAGCCCTTTATCGCCAACCGATGCACAAATTTTTATCAGCAACAGGTGGAAACAGTTGCTCTGCAAACATTAGCTATCAACATTCAGTGATTTCTATAAACGATATGTGGATGATGTGTTTGTCATTTGTAAAAGTTTCGTTAAACACAGAATCTTGCTTTTAGGCCATCAGAACAACGTTTTCCGATAAGACACCAGATTCACTACTGAAATGAAACAAAATGGCATTTGACCCTTTTTGGATATCTCAGTTACGCGGAAAGAGACCTGGCATAAATCAGAAGTCTATCATCACACACTGATGCTAACCAACAAGCATTCTACTTGACTTCGCTTCACTTTCCCTGACCGCTTCTCTTTTTTGGGTCTTGGAAACAAATAAGTCAGACAGTGCTTCTAATGTTCTCGATATTGTGCCAGCGCTTGAATTTCGGCAAAAGATCAGCGCAGTCTTCTAGAGTAGAGTCGCTCAATGCACTTGCCCCGGATTAATCTTGGCCACCCGCTGGGTGTTCTGCCGACAGCTTCCTACAATCTACTTAAAATCAATTATATAGGATAATGAAAGGCATCGGAAAAACTCTTATTACCAGATATCAAAGATTGGGTTGTTATGAACATGTCAATCGGAAGGAACTGAATAATATCAAAAAACCATCAAAAAACAGTTAGCTATCCCAAGCGCCTCGTAGAATAATCCGTTTATGAACAAATGAACCGGCCTGGCACGCAGAAGAAAACTGAACGCGGTGAATTTACCGGTAAGGTAGTATGTCTCATTTACCTCTAGGCTTGAAAGTTGTACTGAAGTCTGAACTCGTCCTTCAAAGTCAACTAACTCAGGTAAAAACCAAGGTGTTTCAGGGCGAACAACGTGGATGGATCTAGTAGACTGCTTGTAAATTTGACAATACATATATCAGAGAAACGGGAAATTCCATAGAGAGGAATAAGAGAGGATAGTATGCCAAATATTACGACATGTAAACAACGCAGATTGAGAGAAAAGAGCAGTGCGCAATAATGAAGAGGTAGGAAGCAGACGAAACATCCTGTAATATTCAAAACAGAATGCTAAAATGACTGTGCTGTTGTTCATCACACTGTCATCAACATCATGAAACAGATATGCAACATATCAGAGAAATCTGTGCCAAAACGTACTTTAGATTTAGAAAGATAAACAAAGTCCTGCTTATCAAAGAGAACAGACGTTTGATCAGGGACAATGACGCTGACCTAAGCAATATCTGAACATCAGCTACCAATAAAACTAAACCTTTGCCATCGTTAGTCCATACTCGACCCCACATTGTCCTCAATTTGACCCTAGCGGCATGACCTTTGTCTTATCTATTTGCATCGTTATACCTTGAAATGAGCCGAATATAGCGAGGCATTAGTGATTTCAGTAATAAAATGTATTTACAGAACAGTCCTGTATGGTGTGCAATAATTAATAATTATAATATATTTAGACTAAGTGTACTCATTAA
>UZAM01007434.1:18050-29685 GCA_900618415.1 Soboliphyme baturini
TTAACAGGAAGTTGGCGATTCCCGTAGAATGAACGAAAGAAAGAGGGCGAGGAGGGGGTAACTCCGATTTCAATTCTGGGAGTTGCAAAAACAATCAAGGAACTACCTTTCTGCCTATGCTATGAGAAGAATTTACTCGGATCGTCCTTGCAAGGTTGAAAGAGGCAAGAGATGAGTCGCTGCGAACAAATCAAGCACGCTTCCATAAGCAGAAAACATCATCGTACCGAAAAATACATTTACTTAGTGCCGGAACCTTCAACTGCCATGGCACGCGATGTTCCTCGACTTCCTCTCCCTCAGATTTGTACCCAGTTCAGCGCGCCATTCAACAGTATGGAATACCACAGATGATGGTAAAAACCATTGATGCGACCGACTGAACGATCATTATTTTCATACTTCCAGTGTAGTTGACAGTGAAAACCAGTTCCCTGACCTACGTTGTTTAACATCATGACCGAACATGTTTCGACTGACCGTAAGTCATCGATACAGTTCGAGACATCTGGCTGTATAGCAACGAACCTTAAGAAAGCCGATGACGTGGTGCCGCGGAGGGACTCCGCAAGTAGCCTTCTTACAGTGTCACTGAAAGAGTGTGCGACATCACTCAAGAGTAGAGCTGTACGTGAAGGCGAAGAAGACAAAAATCATTTGCCCTCTCAGCGTCCGGTGGTCCAATGATATTCTGGAGTGCTATAAGCATGGATGAAGTGGACCATTTCAAGTACCTCTGAACTGTGTTGATTAACGATTGCGACATTAATGTGTATGGGAATTGAACCAGTGTATGAGAGTGACGAATTACCGCAGGCTGCATAACAAGTGGAAAGATCGAACTTTAAGGACACAAGGACAAGAAGATCACCATTCAGAAAGCAGTCGTATTCGCGATGACCATATAAATACAGCCCCGAAACAATGCGATCACTAAATGTCATAAAGCTGGTCTTCACAGCTCCCAGCTACTCTGCCTACCAAACATTGTCACAGTGCGACGGTACCACCGGGCAACAAAGGAGCAGGTGCTGACCACTACAGGAACTCAAATGCCAACGCAGTATACAGAAGTATATTCAAAACGTTTCGCTCCTGGGAATCGTGCACTGGTCGCAGAAACGTGGAAGGACACCACAAAATGTGGCGAAACTTCGTTGAAGCAGAAAAACCAACTTGCGGAGAGGGATAGGAAATTTTCGCTGCAGCAACTTTGTCTAATATCAATCTGAAGTATCATTTTTAACGGTCTGACATCTTAAATTTCAGTTCTTGTGTCGTTAAACTCTGTTAACCTCAGACGACGATGAAAGAACAACAACGACCATAAAAATAAAAAATAATTAACTGAAGAACAAGAGAAATACAACGGATAATTATGGAATATTCTACCCATACACGGACAGCACGGATACTGAAATGGTGGCACAAAACACGTTTCGGACACAAACAGTTACGCGACATATCTGTGGTTGACAGAGCCGTCATGCGCCCCGCCCACCCCTCTTCACGAACCAGTCGCCGCGCCGAACCACATCTTCGGCTAGAAGAAAGTTCGACGGAGATACGAGCAAAAATCCCCCTGATGGTCAATCACTTGATAGGCCAACTGAACTGCCTTGAGTCCCGTTTAAAAAAGCCGCTGTGTTGTATTTCAACAGAGCAAATACAACATGGCAACAGAAGGTAAACAAATCAACGTGGTGAAGTGATGTGTGAAAAGCTGTGTAAAGTGAAAAGGAACGGAAATCAAAAATTTCCTGCACGAAGAAAGACGCATCGATTCGTTCTTTCGTTCGTTGCAATCCTCGCCGCTTTGACACAACGAAAATATGCTCCTCGCTAAAATCGAAGTAACTCATTGTCAGCTTCTTCTGTTCTACGAATACCGTTCGCAGTGTAGCCTTCGCCAACGAAGCTATTCTAAGTGCATTTTGCGTTGCTGCGGGATAAGTGCAAAGCGACGTTTCGGCCTGATTCACACAATCCTGCACCACGCGCACTGCGTCCGCGGTCAGTAACTTGATGGGTGCGTCTCTCAGTAAAAAAATTTACTCTGCATCGAAGCACTCGTAGCTTTAAACTGAAGATAAACGTGGATACCTTAAAAGCTTTCAAAGCGTATCTGATGTTTACTGTATTAAAAATAAGTATGAATAACAGAATATTTATGACTACAAAATAGTACTTTATCCCAACAACTTTTACGCGATGAGTTCCGAGTTTCCCAACGTTGCCACGTTAGAAAAATATCACCAAGAGTTGCAGGGCTCTATTTCGCGCCGTCAGACTCCGAGATCTGCCTTCATCACAAGAACGTGTCAATCATCAGTTTTTGCACGTGCCTTAAGATAACTTGTCTATTATCTACACAACTTCGATTATCTTTCTCGTGTTCGTTTCATGCTTCTTTCTTGAAGGGTCCTTGGGCAATTGCTAAAACTGGTCATCAGACGCTCCATCTACGAGAAAACGACCTAATTTTGTTCGTAGTTGCAGAGACGATATCTGAACTTCTAACGTTTTAATATCAAACTGATCGGCTGTGAAACAAGACCCGAGACTAAATCATTAGCATATTTGCCAGAATGGAGCTTTCCGTAAATTCATTATGCTGTGTTTAACTCGAATCTTCACAGATCCAAATGTGACAAGGCGCACAGCCTCGCTCTGTTTGGGAAAACATAACTGTTGTTTGTTTCGACTGCTCTTTTAGCCGGAGTTTATCTATCTCAGTTATGCTCCATTCTTGTTTCATGCGGTTGTTTCCGAGAATTTCATTCATTTTTGTTGGACTCTGCAAAGTTTCGTTCACAGTTTTGCTCTACTGCTGAAAAACTAAATTTCTTGAAGTTCTATGCAAGCAGTAAACTTATCTTACGGGTCTAACTTGTGTAAACCGGCTTTAATGGCGCTATTGATCCGTCGCTGGTTGTCACATGACGGAGGCGATTTACTACAACTGAGCCGTAATCTGCTCAAGTGACACCGACGGCAAACTATGAGCAAGAAACCGGTGTCACGTGAAATACAGCTTTGATGAATTATACACATATTATCATGTTCTGGCGTAAGTACATATGTTATAAACCAATGCATATTATAAACGAACATTTTTGCAGAAGCTACGCCCCGAAAGTGATGCCAGTTCGTCAACGCGCTGATCCTGCCGTCTACTTGCCAATGAATTCTGTTAGTAGTGAGTATAAAACCTCACGAACTACTGCATTTCTCTAAATCCGTTAAGCACGATGAAGGTAGACGTTGGCAGCAGTCCACGACGGTTATACCCCAAATGACCGCAGAACAACCATTGCACAAAACCGGTCAAAGAAAGAAAATCGAGGAAAAACAGCTGCATGCTTCGTATCAGCTCCAAAATACCTAGCATCGATGAATGATACGACGCGGATTGGTCCCGATGACTAAAATGATTAAACCCAATAAGGGTTGAGGTAGAGAGCAGCAAAAGGACAGGATTGGGGGGATTAGAGGAGCGGCGAGAAACTTGGACAAATCAGACGAAGCAAGATAGATTATCTTAAAAGGCGGGAGTAAAATCGCCGAAAAAGATGTGACTATGCCTGAGGTCATTGAGGAAAACCTTTGAGCGGGCCAAGCCTTCCAAAGTCGTCGATCGGGGTTGCTCAGTCAGTAAAGCGGCGAATTCAAAATCGACAGATGACGAGACGAGTTCAAGCCTTGGTCGGGGTTACTCGCTTTCCTTCCTTCCGAGGTTGATAAATGATTACGACTCTTGAGAAGGAAACAGGAAGCTACACGCGACGCTTGCCACGTGGCTGTAGACTCTGCCTCAAAAAAAAACAATTATCTACTGGCTGATGGCCTAGAAACGGAGATCCGCACTGCATCATCGACTTCACGAAAAGGCGGGCGCCAAAACAGCCCAATTGTGAAAGTGAATGAAGACTGATGTTGACCAACTGTTCTTTCTTTTCCCTCCCAAAGTTGCCGCTTGGAAACCAATAATAATTATAAATAATATACCACATAAGGGGAATGCGATTAAATTAAATCAAAATTCGTATTACAATACCATTCATCTCAAATGGTCAGAGCTGTATCGCAGATGAGATCGATAGGTCTGATCTGGTGTAAGTACTTAGACGAAGAAGTGACCGATGATTTAGTAGAATAAAGAAACTGTCGAAAGACAAACAACTTTTGCGATGCGCACTTCGTCGATTGGTTGGAAAAGAAGCCGCTGCGATTCACGACCTACAGAAATCTTGTTTGCTACAAAACGAAGTGACCGACTTCTTGGCCCCAACAACTGACTAAGAAGCATACTGGCCATGCATATGTTGTACAACATTCAACGTATTAAAATGGTAGAATCATCGTCTATTTACACCCAAGTCATGCACCTGATAATAATGCAGGCTCATCATCCTAGGCAAATATACCAAGCCTGACGCAGTCGACCTCAACTGAAAGCAAGTTCGTTTCAACCATGTTCCGGATTTAACAGAGGTCACCCATAAAAAATTCTACACAGATTAGAAAATATTCATTTAAACTCGGTAAAGTAGTTACCAACTTAACTTTAAAACACCTGTCTCGAAAGACCACAAACGTTTGGAGAAAGACATGCTCTAATCGTCTTCAAGAAGAAACAGTCTTCAAGGGGATCTAGCCACTGATTTGGATTACAGTATAAAAATAGTTTCTTAAATACATGTTTTCTTCCAATTAGATAAATAGCTTAGTATCGGGAGCGTGCAACCAGAGCAAGCAAGATCCGTATAACGATTCTGAACCTCAAGGTGGCGAGCCAAGCCACCTGCGGGTATGGTCAAATTTGGCGTAGTTGCCCTTGGGCTTTTTTTTCTGAATAACGAGCTCGGGACTTTCGATGTCGGGGTCACGGTTTTACCTGGTGCATTTTGAATGATTCTGGTACTAAGGCAATGTTGCAAGAGCACGATGATAAACTCAAATAGCATACATTTACTAACAACGGAATCGTGTAACAGAGAAAACGATGTTGAATGGCTACTGGCGTTGCTTCTTATTCGTTTTTTATCTGAACATAAACTATAATCGGTTTTTTTACGCATTCATAACAGAAACTCATGTCATAAGTTTTTAATTCAACCTCAATGTTTGAACCACTTGGATACATCGAACTTAAGAGAGAAAAAATGCACACATCTATAAAAACTAAACAAGCGTCAAAGATTGCTATTGTTCTTGTTAGCTGTCGACGATCGCAGCTGTCGTCGTTTGACAGCAAGAGATACGAGACGTTGATGATTACCGATTCCAGGCAGCGATGAACGGTAACCAGCGAGAACGGCAACGAGATACTGGTTTATTGAAACCAGGTTGTCAATGATAATTTTTACAGCATTTCAAAATCTCGAAGCTGATTGAAATCAGCAATCAACTCACCTTTGCGAAAACTTCAGAAAACCACTATACAGATCAACACATTTGATAAATCTGCGGTTTATGCCATTATACTTCTTTACAACAAAAAAGATTCATCAGTTAAAACTAAATTAACTGTTGATGCCGTAATCTAGCATGCTCAGCTGATGCTAAAACTCGAGTCACAAACTGGATGGCAGTCAAGGCTGTCTGTCGAACGCAAACAACGAAACATCGCTGTACCCGGTTTCAAACCGAACCACGTACAGGTAGGTAAATAAACGTCGTCTACCTTACTTCAGGCAATCGCGACACGTGATGTTAGGCCGCAGATTATTCGACAAGTTGCAGATGGCAAAGACGCACATGCAGATGACAGCGAGGTGAAATTGAAAGCAAAAGAAAAGTATAAGGAGAGGAGATGAGTCAGAAGAAAAAAGCGATTGTCGTCAAAAACAACACTTTGACATCCCGCAGTATGAAAGGAATCTTGCGTTACCTAGTCAGTCGTGTTTAAGCCTTCCACTCTGTTCACTTCCTTTAAAACAAATTAGAACAAAAGCATATAAGATAACCTGCACTTTCATTATGATTATCAAATACCTTATTTATGGTACTATATGAAGCGAGCTACGTTTCTGTGTGCTTTCAGCCATGAGCGCCCTATTTCAAATACAGTGCCAAGAGTTGTGGGCCAAGTGAGTATGGGACGAACCTTTTTCTGCCTCTTCCACAAAGTGAAAACACCAGGGTTCGACCGCACGGTGTCTCGAGTTTGAGTCCGACGTCACGTCGATTGAACGATCCTTGTCTTATCTAGTGCTCGTTTAACAGTGCTCTTTTCAAGTATTTTACAAACCGCTGACTTTAACAACTGGACACACAGACTGATGAAAGCCTCCGACAAACTCAAAAACTATATCCGGAAAATCGCAGCCTCAATTCCGCTGTTGCTTGCTTAATCGTTTAATAGCTCGAACTGTTAAACATTTTTCTACTGTTATCGTGCGCCTGAATAAACTATAAATTAAGACCATTAAATAAATAACGGCATAACTTCATAACAAGTAAATGAAAGGTCAATGAGCAGCTGAGACCTAGAAAATAGCAGAGTCAGTCCAGTGGTAGTGGTTGGGGTCTGACATCGAACCGATATGGTGATGGAGGGGGGTGCCAACTGGTACTTCCAGCACCCTCCATTCACAGCTTTACAGAACTGCAAATCTTACGCACGGGATGTAAGACGCAACTCTTCATTATCACTTGATACGGTTTAAATTGAAACCCTGAGCTGCCTCAACAGCTGATATTCCTACTCTCATAAACCTGATAAGGTTACTGCCACCCTCGCACATCCTTAAACGTTCGTCCCCATTTAAGTCAGAACAGGAGATCAATCGAATAGGCAAGTCAGCTGCGCCAAAAGTTTCATTTCAATGGACGTGTTTCTGGTGAACGTACCTCGTGTGGACGCCTGTCGAAGATTTTCACTCATGCTACACGGCAGCTTATTTCATACTATACAGAATTACTCGAGGCCACCTGCTTCATCCACATTTAAACGACATCATCTGTAATTCGCGCAGTTAAGAGGAGCGAAAACTCCACTACCATTTCGACCAATAACCTCAATTTAATTCTTACGCTGTTCATCACTCTACGGCTCTTCAGACTTCCCGCATGCTGGGATATCACTGATTCACTATACCACATGTGCGCGCGTCTCGCCGGCGTGCTGGTGCCACGTGTCGCTATTACATCATATGCAACGTGTTTATCCTTGGTAGTGGAATCGTAATCCTCAATATTCACAGCATTATCAAAGAGATTATATTAAAGCTGCCATAATCCGCCTTCTGGAAAGAAATCCCAATGGTGCCATAATTGGTATTTTCCCTTTCACACGACATGACGAAACAATCAACTGAACTGAAATCAATCTGAGAAAAACACACTTGGTTTGGTCACTACTCTGTAATAGGTTTATTGCGCATTTTTTTCTCCGGCCACTGCCTTGGATGCACTTCGCCATGAATCCATGTAGGTAATACTGATTATGCTGATAATCAACGCTATATTTAAAAAAATATTACAATTACAAGATTAGTCGTGTGTTACAAATCAGTTATCTGTGACTACGCAGATCTACGCAGATCTTGCGAACATGCAGCAACAAAATATTGCTGACTCGCCGGATGTGATATCACTGCTCGTATGGAAGAAATGAAAGCTAACACCAAACATGGAAAGATATCCTTCATGCAGGCCTATAAACCCAGAAGTTGTTCATTTTTAAGGGAACAATGAAAACGCTAAAGGGATATCATAAGTTTAGGCCTACAGTCCCTGGAGCAAAGCTTAAACGAGTTACTTGCCTTCAAAGAAAAGACGATAAGCGTTATCCAGGTGATCAGCAGGCAACAAACTTAAAACAAAACGCAGGTGTGAATAAGAAAATGTTAGAGAGCCTATCGATCGTGGGAGTCACAGCAAAAACATAACCAATTAACATATGCTTTTAATATTTTATCCTCCTCATAATGATGCCGGTGTGCGATGTCCGAATGTGCTGATGAATAAAAAACGTTACATCGTCCTAGTCACCACAAACGAAGTGACTAAATTCCAGATATCTTGCCAGACGAAGTACGACATGCAATAAACCAGCCGAAAGATGAAGGGCTTCTGGCAAAGAACGCATTACAGTGGGATTCGTGGAATCAAGTGGTCAAGCATTAACCGAGATTTTCGTGCGACTCTTTTTACGCTGTCTGAAGGAACTGAAAATTCCAGACCTTTAGACTATACCGCTTCGGCGATTCTATTCCAAATAGCCATAGGCCGATCGGTTTGTTTCCAATCATGCAGATGTTCACGATGGAACTAACGAACAGACTTCAAAATAAAAACTTGATACTACGCAGTCAAAGGAGCAAAGAGGGTTCAGAAGCGAATGTCGTACGATGGATCGTCTCAAGAGGTAGAGCGAGTAATTCTGGCAAGTAAGAAGATCTCCAAACTGACGTTAGGTTAGAATGAGCTGAAAAAGTTCGCTGAATCGATATATATACAAAATACAGAAAACAAAATTACCGCAAAGCATTGGAGAACCTCATCCAGGAGTGGGTCGAAAAAGACTCATGATATGGTCCCAGTAACCTTCGAAAACAGAAATACAGCATATGTGCATTACCGCCTCGAAAAAAAATCGTCGTGAGCGCGAAATGACTCCAGAAGATGGGATTTCGATTTCGCGGGATGCATGTGACACTGCACTTGCTGAAATACCATGTACCCGTGACCCGCTTAAATAGTTCCCCCGGCAATTACAAGAAAGGAGGGACGCAATGGTCGGTGAACTTCGACTTGGAAGAGTTGTTTTATTTGACCTAGTAATCTGTTGTCCTGAACCAAGAATCAATAAAAGAAGTTACACAATCGTTATTCAAGCAGCCAGCGAATCGATACTCCACACTTATTTACTATACAGTTTACTCATCTGCTGCGGTAAGAAACGAAAAGCCCAGCCTGTGAGTCATCGCAAACTGACGAACATCTACGACGTACGAGCTGAAACGTCGCTATCAATTTATCGCCCTGATTAACGACGATATTCCTTGTGTTAAATGAAATAAGTCTTATTTTATTTATTTACCGGTTACAAATTAAACCGATTATTTCTACTAATGAATTTGGCGGATCACATGACCGATTACACCAAAGCACTATACTTTCCATGCTGTTCACGTGTCAAAGACGTTCGCTACTCGTTTCTTCGCTGGTGGCGTCGGTATAAAACGATGGGATGAATTCGTTGCTCGAGGAAATCAGCAATTCATAGAAAAAGCTTTTGCCGCTTGGACACGAATCTGCACCTCTAAAGTGTAAAGTCGAACAATGGCAATTTGCGCCGCCGCCTCCCCCGACTGGCATAAGGGAGAAGTCCCTTCGATGACGCAGAAACAATATATTGAAAAGCCGATAATCCTGCGATTTTACATCCGGAGATGTTCAGCAATACGAACGGATCAGAGCGATAATCATAACAGACAGGTCTTTCTTCAAAATTAAGAAAAAGGATGAAAGATACACCGAAAAATTCTAGAGTGCCTGCAATAGAACCTTATAGAATCTGTACTCCTACAGTGATGCAATACAAGTAACCTTCAGGGCTTCCACGCGAAGAGTCAAAGATGAGTTCTCGGTATCAAACGACTAGACTTGATCCAAACAAGATCACTGTCTGTTAGACACAAGGGACTGACTTTACTCATCATTGTCATAATCAGCCGTCAGAGAAGTTTTTTCGGAACTGGTGACTTTTTTTTAAAAACAGCTGTTACACCGCACAGCACTTTCGCAGTGGAGTTCGACTGTTGAAAAAACTGAAGGAATGAAAGTTTTTTACCACTGGAATGTCAATCTTCCTTACGCTCTCATGACCGGGTCATTTCTATCACCCTTGTTTTCATGAAACTAATAGTGCAAACAGCCGTAATCTATATTTCCATGTCGTCGGCCAGGATACCTAATTTTTATGGCAGAATGGACTACAGTGATGACAGGAATAGTCCGCATTCTTCTGTTTCCTTTCCACTCATTTAGGATACGGATATTCATTTATAAAACTAGAACTGAACTCCAAGCGGGAACCTTTCGTTTCTGAGCCCTTCGCTCTATCGACAGGGTAACCCAAGTCTTAAGCAACGTATCGTGTATTCCTTGCTTAAATAAATTCGTGGTAAAGACTATGATTGCGGCGAGAATCGAACTCAATTCCTACGGAATTCGAGTTCGAAGCCGAGCTCCTAAACACTGTGTCGCCAAGTCACATCTTCACTGTTAGCCTTTCTGGCAGCAATCCAAAAACAACGCTCGACGCGCAGGCGAGAAAATTTGTTCAAACAAACCCTATATGATTATTGAACGGTTAAAGAGGACCAAGATCACCAAAAAAGTTAATATAAACCAAATGAATAATTACATGCAAGGAAAAAAAGTTATGCCTTGATCACCTATCAAAGGGTGTCCTTGCAATTCTTTATATAATATGGGGAACTTCTTTTTAATTCGCAATGAGCATACGAGCTCCTTTGAACTGTTTATCCCTGCCAAAGAACACAACAATCAATGAATGAAGCACTAAGGAAATGAACGGCGAATTATGGCGGAGTGTATTCAGTTATTAACACAGCATCTATGCGGAAAATGCTGACATTTATTTACTATGTCGATATATGTTGCTTCACAAGTAATGAGTGACGAAATACTGCATCAGCATCATCAGATTTCCATATTTCAACTGACCTATCCTCTTGACAGCAGCCATGAAAAACTTGGTGTGCATACAAAGCCAAACGTAAAGCTAAAGTTGGAGAATTTTACCTTATGATCACTTAGCTTCGTTTTACAGAAACCTCATACACTTGCTACTTCCGTACACGCAACGAGCATCACTGCTGAATGAGATATCTTGGCGCTGGAAACTTTGTCGACTAGCCTACCTTGTTCAAGTATCACAAATGCTAACGAAGGGATTAAAACATGTCTGATATCTTCACTCAGTTATCCACAATCGTCGACAAAGCGTAAATCAAGATTACCATTGATCATCCGCTTTCTTTATTATGTTTTGATCAAGCTGTCTAAAAGCTTTTCAAGACATTTATCACCTCATTCTATGCATCTATTTCGATTGCCATTTCCATCAGTGGCGATCACCGACTAAATAACTATTTACAAAACTATAGCATCTACCTAATTTGACTTCTTCCGATAACTGCTTTACACCATATTAAAGGTACCTTCAACGAAGAGAAAAGGCAAAAACCGTAGCACGAGAAAAATATACATTATCGTCATCTGGGTGAACAGTTGGGTAATACATGTGAGATGCATCTAGTACCCCAGGTACTCAAATAATAGAGCGTGACCTGCTTAAATGGTTCCGTCAGGCTTCTGAAAACAAGGGAACGGTGCTTGTAGCCGTGTGCTCCCAATCAAAGTAAAGCACGATGGAGTGAACTGTCTTCAGACGTAAAGATATGGCATGAATCCTGAAACGGTTCACTTGCGAGGCAACGACAATATATCTCGAAAGGCAATTTCTCTAGAGAAAAGGACTCAGAGTAAAAATTAGGTTAACGGGACTACGATTTAGCCGCTATACTACTTCATCTTCATCTTCCATCGCCGCTTCTCCTTTCGGGTCGCGGAGGCAGACGCGCCAGACAGTGCTTCC
>UZAM01007435.1:18687-31642 GCA_900618415.1 Soboliphyme baturini
TTTTCAAGAGCTGTTCTGCATGCCTCGATTTTTGACTCCACATCTTCTCTGTTTTCGCTGTATAGCACAATGTCATCTGCATAGAGCATGCGGTATGGGGCTGCTTCCTGCAGATCCTCAGTTATCGGGTCTGTCGCCATCGAGAACAGAAATCAATGCGGATATCAACAGCACAGGAAACTCTTCCGTTTCGCCGCATGTACTTCGGACTATCATTGCCACTCTGTTGTACATATCGTTTGTAAGCCTGAAAATTTTCTGGCACAATCTTCTTTCTCATGCTCCACCAGATTGCTTGCCTCGGGATTCAGTCAAAGGTTTTCTCCAGGTGTAAGAACACCATATGAATGTCTTGTCTGCCTCCTCTGCATGTTTCGAGGACCAATCTTAAAAGCGAAGATAGCATCAGTGGTTGATCTGTGTGGCGTAAATTCAAATTGGTTAGTGGTGATTCGACCTCATTTCTCAGTCTTTTGTCCAGCATCTTCTCATATGCCTTCATAGTGTGACTTAGCAATTTAATTCCCCGTTAGTTTTTACAGCCCAGTATGTCCCCTTTCATTTTGTGCATTGGCATCCTCAAAATATTCTGCCTCCATGATTCTGGCATTTTCTCACATTCCATAATTTTGTTGAATAGGCGCACAGCCAGACCACGCCTCCTCGCCCAAATGCTCTTTCTCCTTTCTTAACCACATATTGGCAAGGCTTCTAGTAGCACTCGAGATTTGGGCGATTCTCTTGCTGAACTATGGTTAGATGGTTCCATCGTTGGCAATGATAGAGGCAAAGCACTTAAATTGGCGAACTTCTTGAATAGCTGTTCCACTTCTAGGAGAGCTGCCCCGGATGTGTGTCTGGTAATTTGTGACGTTTGAAAGTCAACACATATTCAGTCTTGCGCATATGGTAGCCTTCAAGTAACAGTTTTCCGTAACCCAAACAGCATCGTCTACATAGTAATGTTCAGTAAAATATCTAACCGGAAATCATGTACTGCGCCTTTCTACTCGAATGAAAGTTTCACCTATGCTAAAGTTGGTACTGTTTCAGAAAGGAAAATCGAGAACAATATTTAATGGCAACGGCAATGGCACATCTCCCTAGAGAGTCTTAGAAAGGGTAACTGGGAACTTGTAAGAAACTTCACCTTCGATTTTCAGCGCACACATGATTCGGTCTGTGGTTGCATTTTCAGATTTTCCACACAGTCTGAAGAAATACTGAATCAAATGCAGTCTTAAAGTCGACAATCTAAGGCAACTGGAATCGTCAGTATTGCTCAATAATACTACGAAAAGTAAAATTTGATCGGATCATGATTACCCCATTCGAATGAGTTTGGCTTGAGTTTGGTGAAGTCTCCCGTCAGCTGTCTGACGCAGCTTCTCCAGGATAATTCAGGAGGAAAGTTTCTCAACAACTTACATGGTATCTAACCAACCGTCGACCAAACATTGTACCGACTTGGGTTTGCTATAAATGAGCATATTTGTTCAAAGCCTTTGGTCAGCCTTTACCAACTTATTGAAACGTTTGTGCTGATGAATTAAACACAGAAATTTCAGGAACATATCTGAAAAAAGTGAAGTAAACATATCTGAGGTAAGGTAGATTCTATTTAGACTTTGATTAATAAAAATCTGTCAAGATAAACTATGAATTTAACTTCGAACAAGTATGATTCGAGGCGTACACGATTGACTGATAAAATCTATACGTGAAACAACCACTTACAAAACATAAAGATCGTCGATATTAAAATTTTGCTTACATACAGACTGGCATTTGAACTTCGCTGAGGCAAGCCGTTCAAGAAGACCACGATATAAAGGCTCAAAATCGATGTCAAGCTGAGAAAACTGGATTTTGAGCATAAAGAACACCATGAAGATATCCGCAACGATAGGCTTAGTACTAGGAAACGAGGAATGTGTACTTAAATCAGTCACACCGGCTAGATTACGAGTCACTGTGATATTTATTAACAGTTTATAGCAAATGTATTTTTAAAATATAAATCTTGCGGTGAACGGTACCCTCAGGACAACGGAAAGAAAGATCAATAGCTACTAAGTTCAACTGATGAAGTGATAAACGTAGAAAAATTGCAGGCGTCGATCCTCTGAGGAATAGCCAGAGTTTTAAGAAAAATACTACTGCTCCTTGGTTGAGGTTTGAGCTTCTGCGATGTTCATGCGAACGATGCAATGTTTCATGGAGTATGACCAAAATAAAAATGGTGTGTGTTAATATATCAGCGAAGCTGCCCACTGTCATGAAGGGAATACCAAACAGTGATTTTGAATCTAGCAATGCTTTCATATGTGAGATGGCTTTTGTGATAGCTAGAAAATTCAAGATGGATGAGCCGGATGCAAATTGGAGAAAGAAAAGCCAGCATGACTAGAAACAACCACGAACAAGCAGAAAATGCACGGAGAAGTAAAATAACTACAATAATTGAACAGGGGCAACATGAAGAAATCAACGACGACGAAAATAATGACAAAGTGTAGAATTTGACGAGATGAAACCGCCAGAGCTGTATGCAAGGAAGCTACAGTAGGACTGTCAGCTGGAGCGACAAAGGTCCTGACAATCCCGAACAGGTTCGAACATTCCGTTCAAAATTCTCGTGTCTTCTGCAGATAATTTGAGGCAAAAACAAAATCTAAAAAAATGCGGAGATCGATGGTTTTAGCCTAAAAACTCGATTCTGTTATAGGGGAGGACAAGAGAAAACTACAAGGCCAACAAACAAAGAATTTAGCCGAGTGAAGAAAGTATTGAAGATTGCAAAAGGACTGGTGAATAAATACAGATCATAATCACCGGAAAGAATGCACACAAAGAATTCAGAAATATGAAAATCTGAGTAGTACCATGCTCGGAGCAGGCTATTCGCCGTGGTTTGAACAACTAACGTGTTTGCACTCGCGAACGGTAATATTTAGCAAAAAAGTGCTTGGTGGAGGACCTCCTTCTTGGCCAATGGAACAGGTAACACACGTTGTCCTAAAGGACGAGAACAAGCCATATGGCTATGTGAATAACGACAGACCGATCGTGCGCTTCAAACGACCGGGAAACTCCTGACCTCAATAATAGTCAGTGCACCTCACTAGCTTCTCGAGGCAAACGGCGTCGTATTTACAGAACAAACATTCTGTTGGACGAATCAAGGCGACCAAAAGACCAGCTACTTGAATTTGGTTTCACAGAACAAGCTCCCGAAATGCCTGAACTTCAGAACTTCAGCGGCAGCGTAATAAAGTTCTTCGTAGCAGTGTTGTTTCAGTGGCAAACACTGCTATGTAGCAACGCCTCCTGGAATTTGGGAAAATCAGGCAAGGAATCTTGCAGAGGGACACAATCTCACCGCTTTTATTTTGTCTGGCATTGAATCTGCTCAGTTACATGTTGAATAGCACCAGAAAAGGATACAAATTGAAAGAGAGCAGTATAATATGCCATTTGCTGTACACGAACGACATGAAGTTGGACGCGAGATCGGTTAAAGAGCTGGATAATCTGATCCGAAGAGCACAAATCTTTTCGTAAGGTGTCAGAAGAAAATTTAGGTTTGATAAATGCCCTATGGTTGACATTAAGAAGAGAAAAATGTGAACAAGCGATGAAGTGGCGCTTCCAGTAGGTAAAATAAACAGCGTTGAAGAAAGGCAGTCCTCAAATACCTCGGTGTGCTCAAATACTTCGAATGTGACAATTGATCACGTGAACAAAATGAAATTACTGAAAACTACGGAATGCGAGAAGGAAACATTCTGCGACTTGGAAAAGCAAGTTGTGTGGGAAGAACAAAATTTGGCCATTAACTTATATCCCGTACAAGCGATTGCTTATGACGGAGGCATGGATGAATGATCACTAGCAGAATGGATAGAACTAGATAGAATCACACTGCAGATTTTGAACATGCATGCGTTGGTACATCCAAAAGCAGATACGGAAGGAATATATATCCCATGAAGAAAAAGAAGAGGGTTTCGTAGTTGTCAAGTGAACTATGAGACAGTGATCCATATCCATATAATAATTTCTCGCCGGAAAATCTTGCGAATCGGGAATGAATGCAAGGTGAGGCACAACAACGCTGTAAGGACAGTCTACTGGCATTTCTGCCAATGAGCCAATTTACCAGTGGCAGAGCAAAGCAAATGGTAGAAACATCAGCCGAAAGAGGGGGAAGAGGCTAGGCAAGTAAAATTGTTGTGGGATCTCTAAGTAGTCACTGAGGAAACATCATCGTCCGCATACGGTCTTGGTCGGCAAAGCGAATTGGCAGGCGCAAATCATTGGCATACCATGCCGGGCTAGCGGTTGCTAAGGAGAAAAAAATACTGAAAGATCAATCATTGAGAGTGGCCATAATAAAGATATGGAGAGTAAAAGCGAAGGTGATTTTCAGTGGTGTTCAATGCCATCAGGGCAATAAAGAGCCTACCAAGACAGAACCTGAACCAAATGGAGGCAGCCAAGATTTTAAATATAGCATTGTGCCCCCTAACCTTTGTTACAGAGTTTGAGCTGACGTGATTTTCATACAAAATCTGCTATATTTCATTGAATGTGACTGAAACAAACAATGTCTCTAAGTTTTCAGGCGGTCAGATATCATAAACCTGAATTACTGTGGTGCGGAAATTCTGATATTCACAGTTGGGGATGACAAAATAATGGTAAATATATATTGCGATCGAAAGATCAGATCTCTTTAATTAAGGCAATACAGACTTGACCTGCTTTAACTAGTTAAAGGTTAACTTCTGAAGCTGTACTGTGTTGTATTTGAACTCTGAGTATGTTATAAATTTCTGAGGTTAGTATATAAACTGATTCTATCAGCCTTGTTGAAACTCTTGACTTAATGCCTCATAAATATTGTTTTCAAAACATCGCGCATTTTAGCTATGGGGACTTTTACGCCAGGGACTCAAGTGCCAGGAGTGTGGGATTGCGGTGCATCGGGGCTGCATCGAAAAATCGTCCAGCTGCATACGCCGACGAAGCAGTGAACGAGTTCGGTGCAAATCCTTCAGTCCGTCCGAGTCACCGGAAATAGAACAGAAACTGCAACCGCGCTACAACTCGTTCAAACACCATTTGCTCAACTTTACGTGGAACAAATCCCGGTCGCGCCATTCCTCGAGAGCCAACGCCACCAGCCCAGAGTCAGTGTCGCCGGTGAATGCTCATTTCTTGACCGTGGCTGACTCCAAGCAGCGGTCATGGTCAGAGAGCGGTCACTACTGCAGGTACACAGTGTTGCATTGGCCTGTTCTGCCATTCATACAGACAGACACGTTGCGTTTAAGGAACAACAGTCCGTTTTATGATCAAAACGTTTCGTTGGCTAGCGAAGAGGTGTTCGACGTAGAGGAGGCGAACTGACGCTTTCCTTCCTGGCAGGACTTTCGCGGACACGTTCCGCACTGCACAGACCTGAACCTAGCTTTGAGGTGCTACCGGGTTTTGTACGATACAGTAAACTACTGCAACTCTAAAGTTTAATTTCAAAATAAACTGCTGGTCAGTGTTTCTTTTATATGTGTCATTCGCAAGCATCGGTGACGCCGCATATATAAATTTTAAAAATACAACACTGCTCGTGTACATGACAAATAATTTTGTGACATGAAGAAGAAAACTTAGCACACGCGACGAAACACTGCAACGGTCAATCTTCTCTTTCGCGCCTGTCCTCTTCTCTCATCACGTCCATTGCTGAAGCAGAGCGAGAAAAGTTCCGCATCAGCATCGAAGACGACGCCTAAAAGTACTTTGACAATCAGAAGCAGTCCTCATCTAGAGGGTTATGACTTATCCTGCAAAATGCTTCACTGTTTTGCGGTGTTCACCTCTGTTTAACAGTTTGGATTAATTCCTAGTCCAACAAGGAATTCCGATGTTTTATGATCTGCCAACTACACGATATGGTTGCTAATTGAGCAGCATCTCGTGTGAACAGCCATAGGCTTCACCATGATTAGAGCCACCAATGATTCTGTCGACAACACTTAGGTTTGCCTAGTAGAGACTTTTCCCTCACCAGCCACAGAAATATGTAATGCTTCAGTTGTGAAGAATTTATCTCTCAAACTCTGCGGTGGGTGGCGAACGTTTATTAAAAACGACTCAGTTCAAATCTGCTGTTTACTAGTTAAGTGTAGGTTGTCCAAATCATCTGTGGAGTTCTAGTAATACAAGAACTGCCTAAAACAATATTTGATCGATGTATCCCCCCCGTTTAGGAGCGAAAATTTGTCAGATTTAGCCATGTACGCTCTTCACGGATAATTTGGTACCTCCAAGACAATAATCTTGGGAAGAGTTTTCAGTCTCAAGTCAATCAGTCTCATTTAACGTCACTTAATAGGATAGGAACGACCGTATGCCAATTCACGCTCTGCAGACTAATCATGCCAAAACTGTTCCTGCAAGTAGTCTACAAAATCGGACAGATTTCCATGATATAGCTCTATTGTCAAACCATGCTTACCAGGTGCGATTTGCGATTTCCTACGGCCTGTATCTCACAAATGAAGGAGGTCAACAGAATGGAATGGAGAGGGGCTTACTGTTCGCCAACTATTTTCGATGCCGCGAGTTGGTGTGAGAATACTGGATTGAGTGACTGAGGTGAGTTGCGAAATGGTCTTTCCACTGATCAGATCTTTCTACCTCACCCGCCAAATTTGCTATTAACTCGTCAATGGTTGTGCACATAGCTTCTCTGATCACGCCGATGCAGAGCGATCGACAGCAGCTGCTTCAACCCAGTACGTGCTCTTGTCGGTTCTGACGAATCTCGATGACTGATGCCGATGAGGGCGGACCTTAACCCCAACTTCGATGCAAGCTTCGACGGTTGCCGTATAGTACGTGCTGAGATCTGGTCGTTTGTGCGTTTAGTCTTGTATCCAAATCTGATGGTAGCAGAATGGTAGGAGACATGCTTCAACGACATCCCTCCACAGTATCACATGCTTCAACAGTGTCTTTTCTGGGATTATCCTTTACCTCTTTCAGAAACTCCTAAGGCAGTTCTTTATTCTGTAGTTTTGAGTAGTAGACACTCTTGGGGAGGGGCTTAAGCTTCTTCGCAAGTTTGAAGCGTGACCTTGCGCGAACCACAACGTGACTTTTCCGTGGATGTTACTCATCTTAGCCTCGTTCATTGACCTGCATATGGCCAATCTGACTGGTTGTCTTAACTGTGTTTGAGTACTTCGTCGGTAGATGGTTTCAGCGGTACTCGAGCCGTGTGTTCGGCCCAATTTTGGTCGGCAAATTGGCATAGAACACATGATTAGTTCTCTGTGACGTGCTAAACCTACAGACCAATGGCCTGCTTCTTCCTGACGTCGTCCCGAGAGTGGCTCTTTCCATTCCAGTGACGAACACAATCACGTTTGAGAACTTTGTCAGTTACAGCTTTCACGGCATCACCTGCATCAATCTTGGGCGAGTAGACAGTAATGATGGACACGATGAAAACAATTGGCCACAAGAGCATGCAAACAAGACGCAAATTGACAGACCGCCACGAGAGAGGAACAGCATGCGCTTTATCATGCAGCGCTATGGCCGCTCCGTGTCTTTCCCGAGTTATCCATTAGACTTCTGTGACAGAGCCAGTGATGCTGTTGCGAAAAAGTAACTTTCGCAGACCTTGATCCTACGAGACAGATGCGGAGTTCCGAGAGAGAGGCAATGCCCGTCTCCCAGCCGACAGGGTGCAGCTTATGAGAAGTCGACTCTTAGGGTCGAGTAAAGTATACTCATTGCAAGAGGCGATCGAAATGACCGAACAGCATTTAAGCACTGTTCCAGATCACGTACTATTCGCCTGGATAACCGCACTGTTATCCACGTGAGCGTCGGTTCCAGCGCCAGCCAAAATATCAAAGGAAAATACGTTAAGGTTAGTTTTCATGGAGTTTCATGGTGTTGGTTGATACAGACGTGCCCTAGATGCAATTTGGTTTATTATGAAGTTGTATCTTGTGACCTTTGACTTTCGCGAGTTCAGTCACGAGGCGGGGGCCACATTTATGACATTATTTCAGATGGATCACTCTCGCTTCGTCATAGAGTTATATAAAAGTTTGAAAGTTTATTGCTAAAATAAAGTCACAGTCAGACATCATTTTTCAATATTTACACTTAGCGATTTAATGGAAGATAGGTTAGCCGGAACCGACCCCAGCTTTGCCCTAATAATGCTCACCGCTGCCTATCCATGGCTGCTTAATAATTGCAGCATCATACCTGACCGCCAAACCTGGAAGTGTTCCAATATTCGCAACCGGGAGATATACCTGACAGCTTGCAGCAATAAGTAACATATCATATGCAACAATAACAATGACGATAATGTCATTCGACCATGATGAATCGGAAACAACCGAAATACTGGATATCATTCTATGACTCAGTGCAACCTCTTTGGGCACTACTATAACCACCACCACTTAACGGTTATTACGACCTTTCACCATTTGGTAGGGGTCAAAGTAACATTGGTCAAGTGATGACAGATCACCTCACGCATTGAGTTGGTACGAGTTGGCACGAATTTCTAAGACTTGTCGTGTATTTTAAATTTGACATAGACAGCTTCAGAAATGACGATTTATCCTAACAACAGCGTTTTCGTGTGGCTCGAGATATGTCTACGAGTCAAAGATTTACCTCAATATTGCTAACTGTTGCTTGAGCTATGGATCAGGAAGCGAGACCATTAAATGCTATTCAAACAACGAATCAGTACCTCTGTCCGTGCATACAATATTTAATGTTGCTCATCTTTTACGACATAGATTTGACGAAACTTACCAACTCTTATAGGCTAGTAAATTACTGTAAATTGAACACGGTGTGTGGCGAACGAGAGACGAATTTGCTGTAACTGTAGAAATGATTCACCATCTCCTGATTCATTCGTTCATTCCATTGTTCATTTGTTCGTTCATTCGTTTTCCAATCCCATGACTGCTTGGAAGTGGCAGGGGTGGCGTCCTTCGACGGTATCTTGGCAGGTAGCAGTTCGTTGCCGAATGGGCAACTTCAGTAGCCTGTATTCCAAGACGGGTCAATGTCATGTCTTCTATATAATCCAACTATATTATCCGTGGGAAAAGTGCTGAGGGTCGCGTTGCAAGTGGTTTTGCTGATCTATTTTGCACACAAGGAGCATACAAATAAATACTTTGTGAGTAGTCATATTAACGCTGTTCAAAATCCATTTGTTTGCAAATCCTAGCCTCAAATTAAAACCAAAAATTATGATTACCGAGTGATATATTCCTCCAATAGATGATGAAAGGTTCAGTCGACTTTTACTCCGATACTTAACCAACGAGTTTTCGGCCATGTCTGCTCGCTCTTCAGCATCTTGCAGCTGTGTCAGCACCTGTCTATACTTCGACAGATTCGACGAAGCCGTCTGTTCCTGAAAATCAGCTGATTTTAAGAACAAACTGAAGAGAACAATTTTCGTGGATACCAGTTCCTCCATTTGACGTTTGTACACCTTCAACTTTTGTTGCAGTTTGTTGATCAAGTCTTGAAGGCGTTCCTCGTTTTTCTTGTCCTCTGCGACCTAAACTTTGCGGAATGCAAGCACAAATTTTGACTCACCTCCACGCATACCTGGTATTGTAACTCTTTAATTTCACGTGTGTACTTTCGACGATCCTTCTCTGATTCCTGGCAGCATCGCTGAGCCGTGTTAAGCTCGTTTTCCAGATCTCGCACCTGTAAATTGAGCATTAAGCGCTCTGGTCATATACTTCCTCCTGCTACTTCATGCTGAGATTATGGGCGAGTTTCGCTGAAGTCCCTTGGGGAAAACATACTGATATCGTTTTTTCATAATCTAGGACGCTAATGATGGGTTGACCAGTCGTATAATCACGAATCACTAACTATTTTCTAGATTTATGCTGATCATCTCTTCGGTATTCGTAGCATGAGATTTTACGACATCTGCATCAATTGGCATCCATTAAGACTAGTCACCTAATCAGTTCAAGTATTCTCAACCCTAATATTACACCTAAAATATGTACTTGCATAGCAAGTAGGAGCATCCGAGTTGATCTTGATATTAAGCTCTGAAGAAACGGTTCTCTAACCAATATGAATCACCTTATCATAAACGCTGATGGTCAGACAAGACTCTGATGACAAGACTCTGAGGCTAATCAGAACACGCTCTCCTCAATACCATTTCTTGAACGTACCTTCAGGGCTAGATTATGACATAGAAACTGCAAACAAATGCTCAGAGGCAACGGCATGTATTTGTCATATTTGATCACGTGGTGTTGTAACTTTCACATTCACCATCAGCAATGAAGAGAAATTTGTAGGATCAGAACAAATTCTAGGATTCTCAGGGCAAAAAAAGGCAGATAAAGCCGGACCAGTTGTTATTGAACAGAACTAAGGATCGAAGCCGAAAACGTGGTAATTAAGGAGACAGAGATTCATGAGCTATTCAGCGACCGACGATGTTATGTACATTGTTATTTCTCACAAGAATCACTCCTCAAAGTGGTGGTGTTGTGAACTGTAACTTGTACGGATATCCTTTAGTTCGTTACGTTTACATAGCAATTTCTCTATATAGCTATATATTGTTTCTGTTTTTATTTATGATTGTTTATTTTTGCCTGAATAAAATACAGATTAGATTACAAGGAGTTTTATGTCGTTCGAAGGTACCTTAAATGCAAATGTTTAAAACGATGATCTACTGTGTTTCATTTAAAAGCATATTACTGTAGTTGCGCGCAACTCTATTAGAACAAATGCGAAATGAAAGATTTTTATTGTCGCCAGGTCGACAAGCATACTGCCGAGAAGGATCTCTCGTTACGTGCCTCTCCAAGATTTTACCTCAAAATTCCGTCTTCCGATATCGCTACATATTCGCTATGTAAATTCGGTCTGTGATACTTCAAGGAACTATGCTTAAGTTTACTAATTCGATGCAATTACGAAAAGTATATATCGATCGATCGTTTCTTTCTACTGGGCAAATAGTTCTGCACTCCTAAATGCAACCGTCAGCTTTGGCTAAATGCTTCAGGCTGTTAGCTAATTTCGCTGAACTCCACCGGAACAGATGGCCGATGCCTTTAATGACGCATATTCTTCATTTAATTGCCAAAATGTGTCACTGAAAAACCTGACATTGTAGCACATGAAGTTATGAGAAACTCAATTCTGCACTCCATACAGTTAAGGTAATAATTAGTTGATCATTTTACTGATTCATTAACCGTAATATCAATTGTATTTCAGTACTGATTATCCCTAAAACGGAGAGACGAATATGAAACGCTTCTGGTAGAGGTGCTCCTACTGTTTTGTGATCATCTTCACCAATACTCTGGATTTGACGTTTATGAAATGTAGTAAAGCAGTTCAGTACTGAATGACATATAGTGAATGATCACTAACATTGTCATTGGATCCATTGCAGTAGATATAAAAAATGTTTTGATAAAATGCAGACATACCTTCATCTCGAGTTTTTCTAGAATACGTTTGCCACCTCGAACTGCGTTCGCTTCAGCATCGTCTAAGCGATTATGCATTTGCTATAAATCAATCAATACACCTGTCTTATTGTTTTTATATTGCCACATTACCGTAATTTGTTGTTCCAAAGATTTGTTTCGTTCTTCAAGATGCTGGGAGTGTTCTTGTTCTTTTTGTATCTCCTCAGACATTCTTGCTGAAGCTAATGTAGCTTTCTTTGCTTTTTCATCAACTTCTTTCAGTTGATTCATCAGCTCCTCCATGTCACTCTGCAATGAAGAAATGGCATTTTAAGTTACGGAAGTAAACAAATCTCTTTTACTGCACTTACGAACGTAACAAATGAACAAGAAAAAGTGGAGACAAATGGAAACCCACGGCAGAATGGGGAGAAGAGTAAAGGACATGAATATAAACAAGCAATTTTACAGCTCTCAAATCTCTTCAATACATCCTTACTGGGTGGAAAAATTCCCAAAACCTACTTGCCATATCTTACTTGGAAGCAATGTTGTAAAAAGCCCATATTAAAACAGTAACGTTTGTTTGTATTAACGTGTCAGACTGTGGAATTGACATTCACATTCAGCATCGTTCACCATCATTCACAATTTCCTCTTAATTGAAACGAATAAATGATACACTGAAGACTAGCTGCATCTCAGTTTTATTTGTCATACTTTGTACAGGGTAGGAGTTGTGTTCAAGATATATTTTCAAAAGTTTAGATGAATATATAGCCTAGGCGATTGCTACAGACGTTGCAGCCTTCTTTCCGTGCTTAGGGACATCATACTGAAAGAAACATCACTTGCATGTCTGTCGTTATTGTTCAATATCAATTGCTATATGGCCATTTGAGGATGTTAACTTGAAAGGCGACGAAATGGAATCCTAAGACGCGATTTTGTTGAGGGGCAAGCAACCAGTCAGCGAACCGGTGACTGAAATGATAAATTATTACTTCATTGCAACTGTCGAATGATGAGTGACTGTGAATCTGCAATTAGTGTGCAGACTGCAACAGATTTATGATACCTTGATTATAGTCCACTTAGGAGCATGCCAAACCAGTCAACTACTTTCATCGACCGCTTATTCTTCCAGATGCAGACTCCTCGGGCAGAGTCTTCAACATTCTTGATCCTGTAAGCGATTGCATTTCAGAAAAAGATAGTCCAAGTCTAGAGCAGAGTCCATCGGGATATATCCCCACCAGTTATCCTTGGCCATTCTCAAGATATTCGGCAACTGGTAGCTATTTCGCATTACTTTCTGGAGGTATTCGTAAACCCACCAACTCAGCTGTGAGTCCACAATGTACACAAGCAGCGGCAGAATACCAATGTCCTCTCAGAAATCTGAACATCAGACTATG
>UZAM01007442.1:20114-31690 GCA_900618415.1 Soboliphyme baturini
TATGGAAGGAGTCTGTTCCAGACTGCATTTGTATTTTGCCGAAGCTCAGACTCTGGCACAAGATCGGAAAAATTGGAAGCTCTGTCTGACGAATCTGCCTCGGCGACACGAAAGGAGAAGCGGCGATGGAAGATGAAGATGAATCTCTGGTGGAGTTTTTACCAGATAATGATGATTATGGCTGCAGGCATAACCGCCCTGGAATATCAGTACCAGAATGACTTATCCCCAGGATAGTATCCCAAAGGTGATCAGTTCGACGTCTTGACACTGCCATCGAAGGCTGCTAATCCAACCACCAGTGTATGACAGAAGTAACACTCGTTTTCGTGTTTTTTGGAAATTGTTACGCTGGACGACGATGATAAAAAGGCTTTGGCAGTTAAGGCACTTTGGCCTGAAGTATCCATTTTCATTTTATATCTTTCCTACTTCTGACTGAATCTGTTATTTTCCACAGTATTTATTATTCCTTCCAACGCGTATCATCTTGACAACCAACGTGAGCTTCACTGTATGCGTGAACAAAATTTTTATCACTGAAAAACGTACTTGAAATCATAGATAGCTATGGTTATCGAAGAAGTTGGTAGTTCTTGTCATCATTGCGTACTTGTCCTCGAATTTCTGCACCGTACTGAAAATATCTGCATATGGCTTTACTCACTTTACTTTACTTTATTTGGTTGCCGAAAAATGGCCTCTCTTTTTGCCTCTGCCTTTGCTTCACTATCGTCCTCTCCCATCTTCCCGTTCATCACCGCCTCTGTTTCTCCCTCTTCCCATTTACGTTTTTTGGAATCTGCGTATTGCCTCATCTTGTCTAAAAAATGTAACATTTGTATGCGAGTAAATATTGGAATGAAGCGAATTGCGTAGGTTCGAGTAAAGTCTGGTTTGTTCGGATGAAGAACGTTTTGACCACGTGTTAGGCTTCAGCGACGTCGTACACGATTGCCTAGCTCTTCTGTGATACAATAGTTTCAGGATCGTGAAATGATATGCACACAATGGACGCTATTCGAAAATGAGGAAGTAATAGAACGCGCTGTCGAGCGATTCAGGGCTCGTCAAACCTATTTGACATTTATTCCTACTCTTCCTGCCTGAAGCGACGGCATTTCCATGGTACTTCGTCTCAACTCCATCGATCGTTGTTTGTTCAAATTTTTGTGGTACTTCATCTCCAGTGTCATTCTGTAAATCGCTGCAAGTAGATGATGAAGCGACGAATCAATGCACCTGCCATTCGAACTAAGATTGTTCTGACGCAGGCATGTTTTTATATCATATCCAAGATTTTTGACACTGAAGTCGCAGATCCACATTCAACACGAGAATTTGAGGTGATCTCCATATCTCCGTAGAAAACTTGTCGATTTGTTTACGAGGAGTCAAGCCAACTTCTGTCGATGCAAGGTCATTCTACTGTGTTTCATTACCGCACTTTCATTGTTGCAGCATTCACCTCGTCTCTGTGCCGTTGACTGCTGGAATTTGTGTAGTACTTATTTTCCCTCAATTCTCAAGCCATCTTGGTTCTGTGGAAGTAGATACGAGACAGTGCGAGCGAGTGCACCTTCCAGTTGAACTAAGAATTTTCAATTCAGTAATGAGGAATTGAATCCTCTGTTTGTCGGCCAACGATCGTCTGCACGCACTGTGCGTTTATCCCGCTCTGTCTTGACTCTGATAGATTCTGCCCTGCCCTCTGTTGTCACTGTCCTGCCCGATCGTCCTCAATTTCACTCTTGTTCTGGTCGTCACGGATTATTGATCGTCGTCGCGACGCGTTATGTTTACTGCGGCGGCAGTCTCCAGCTCGGCGGCACTGGAAGTTCGTTCGTCGCTGACCGCGTTTTTTCATCAGCCCCTGCGAAATGCTCGTGCCGGACGAGTATTGATCCACATGTGCAGTTCGATCGTTTCCAATGTTCCTCAGTGCTATCTCTTCGTCGGAGCGCAATGTTTGTTTTGGCGTTTTATTTTCGATCATCAACAGCAGCCGCAGTAGCTCTGGTCGTTCCTTTGGTTGACTTCCTCAGCGCTCCACCGTCGACGACGACGAAGACGAAGACGAGCACCGACCCTGTCGCCACCACCGTAGCCGTCGCCGTTGTTGCAGCCGCATCGACGCGTCTCTTCTTCGGCGTCTTCGCCCTCGTTTTCCTTCTTCTCCTCTTTGTCGTCGTCGTCCAGCGTCAGTCGCCGTCGTCGAAGCCGGCTCGTCACATGGTAACGTTACTTTCGTCGGTTCGTCGTTAGTTGTTCTTTTTCCCTCCTATCGTCGTTCTGTCCTCACCTGCTTGTGTCTCTGAGTGTCTGTCTGTCCATCGGTCGGTGCGGACGCTGTGTTTAGGACGACACCACGACAGCAGACCCTCTGGCCACCATCACCGCAAACAGCGCCGTTCAGCACAGGCAGTTCTTCGTCACTCCCACGGCCACGGCCACCACCGGCACCGGCACCGGCACCGGCACCGACATCGATCACTGCCAGGTACTCTCGCCCTTAATCTACCCTAAGCCCGAACTCATTCAGCGTGTCTGTCGCATCATCCATCCATCCATCCATCCATCGGCCCTCGTGCTAATGTCTGTGCATGTGGAGACATCCGCAGCTTTGCAGGCCGTTCTATTTACTCTGACGTTTTTTACGCATCTGTGCCGTCGCCGCACCCGCTGAACCACCGACCATCTTTTAACACTCTTTTTGACTTCTCATATTTGTGTGTCTAATTCTTCACCATCTCGCTCACAACGTATCCACATATCCCCTAATTCATACATACATTATTTGGTCCAATTCTGACTGCTCTGTCGTGGCACAGCTGTTCATAAAGACTGCCATCAACCAACTACAGATTCGCGATTTTAGCAGACTACGCAAAAAGTCGTTAGCTCATTCGTTATCCGTATAATTAATTATGTTTAATGCCTATCGTCGCATGATCGTTTTTCGTCATTCCGTTTACTGAAATCCAGCCGTTATTAACTTTGAGCGAAAAGAAAACGTTTTTTATAAATAACCTGTATCGATAAACAATTCCAGTTCTCGTTTGTGCTCATGTTCGAGCGATGTTTGCGTTTTGTTACACAGTAAACAACTGGACAAATGAGAGTAGCAGTCTCCTGTCACTTCTTCGAATTTACACAGTACCGTTGTGTTGGGCCGAACCGGCATTCAGGCAGCTACGCGGCTTTGCATCTAAGCACTGCAAGTAATGTAACACTGTGGAGCTGGCGCCTGCCTAAACGGTCCACTTGGCGGTTAGAAGCAAGTGGTTGCTACTGTGATATTCAAACCCGGACCCGGAGAAGTGACAGGAGACTGTAATTCGTACCGGCCGGTTGGATTGAGCTTTAGCACTGTAATAATATCCGTACAGAGTGACTCCGTTCAAACTAATTCAAGAATGCTATGGGTTCTCCCAGGTCACTAATTAAATATCGGAAACTCATTCATCTACGTTATGAACATCGCTTTCTCCGTTGCATTTGCAAGAGATGAAAAAATGCATGTCTCTCCTATTTTACATTGAGGAAACCCTTCACCGTTAATCCGAACTGTTTGACGGAAGTTTCCGTGTACCAAAATTCGACTGATTTTTTATCCTTATACTATTCGACATAACAGGTCTCTATTTTTTCAGACTATTTCATATACTTTTTTTTTCTAAATCCATCTTGAACGCTATGAAGTTGCCTGGACTGATGATGTTCGAAAAGAACACTCACGATTGGTCTAACCAACTTTGTTATTCTATTACTTGCTGAGATCAGCGTATTCCATACCAAAATCTCTTCTGATAGACAATTTTTAGAAAAATTCCACATGGACTAAATGAATCCTGTAGTCAATTGATGAGAAACTAATAAAAAAATTTTGTAGTATTTTGTAACAGCTTCGCTATGTTAAACGAAGCCAAAAGCAAGCGTCTAAGAGATTCGTGTCTGTCTTCAGGTTCGTCGATGTAGCTGGAATTTTCAAGTCTCATTTCAGGACTTGCAATATTCATTCAGGAGAGTTAAGCTTGTACGTGGCCTTAGTTGAGCATTCGATACTCACGAACCTTCTACATACGCGAATCGACGGAAAAGCGAATGTCCGAATGTCCGTATTGCCCCTGTCGAAAGACGCACATATCAAACAATATGACAGTGCATAGCATTGATTCTCGAACATTCAGATCGCGCTGAACACTCGCCATTTTTCGCGTGTTATCGACTTTTCTCCTATATATTGATCTATCGCAACGCAACACATTCAGATGAATTCTTTGCTCATAGCAATTAACAGTGAATCGCAAAAATTTTCCTCCTCGCCTCATTTCGAACCTCGATCTCTCGGCAGTAAAGTCGTAAACAACGTTCAATGCTTCTCTGTCGAAGATTAACATAATTCCTCATTACGTCTGTATCTGTGCCTATGACGTTTCGCCAAAACTGTTGTGCCTTCAGATTCAGCAAAACCTATTGATAATCTTATATTTGAGTGCCGTAGGAACAGAGGGATTTTTCTTCTCCAGGTTTGTAAATCTTAATCCAAGTTTATGGAAGTCTAATTCCGTAATAGACACTCGTGTTCGTCACAACCGAAGTATGTTTTCGCATGTCAAGGTTAGCGCGGCGGAAGTAACTCTCAAAGTTTACACCGGTGACTGCGAGCGCTTGTCTCAAATGCCGTAAATTTCGATTTCTGTTAGCTGTGCTGTGGTAACCATGGGCTAACAGGTCTCTATGTTGAAGCAAGCTCGTTTGGAGTAGCATTTTTTACACATCAGCGCTATTGACAGAATTTGATTCTGCACTCAGTCTTTTCTCAGGAAGGCATGAGGTTGAGGTCATCATCACGTTGTTTATTTTCAGAGTGATCAAATTTTAAATTAGATTCTTCAGCACCAGAAAATTTGAAAATCGGAAATCAGAAAAATGGGCGAAAAATTAGTCGTTAGTCCATGGGTTGTTCCAATTAACTACAATATTGACCATGAGAAGAGCTATATTGTACTGCAATCATTGAAAGTTCATTATGTGTTACAGTAGGTCGTTTCTGACGGTTACATTCTGACCTAAAATGTATTTCAAATGATCTAAAAAAAAAGTTGACATGGTTCGATCATTCGAAGTGAAGCAGTTGAGCGTCATTAACTTGTCAGCTGCACTCGTGGGAATTCAAACACGCACTATGAAAGATTGGTCGCCTTGCGTCACATGGTGGAGGTAACTAAATAGAAATATGGTATCGATGAGGAGTTTTTCCTCGTCGTTGCCGTTGATGCATCCAAATATCAAAGTGTGAAACATTTAGAAGAGGGAACTTCTCTACTTTCTACCGCCGGGTTCTGCACGGTGGTGAAAATGGTCATTTCAAAACAGAGGAAGCTATAAGGATATATACGTGATATAAGGCGTATATCACCTTTATAAGTCCGTAACACGGATATAAGGCGTATCCACGCCTTGCCTATGCTACTAGCAGCCTATGGTCTCCTCCAGTATGGTATTACAGCGCCTGAGATGCATCGATGAAACAAATGAAAACTTTCTCACTCTGTTCAGTCGAACATTAACTTTCTTAAAATTTGAATACCGGCGTTAATCTGCATGTGCATGCATACGCCTATGGATCGACGTACATCAGCTGGCGTTGGAACATAGTTGTGTCCTACCAGATACAGTGATGCGGTTTTGCATGCATACGTTGCAGTTGCTAAATTACTCTAAAAGCCTGTCTTCTTCGAAGGAACTTCTGTGCCTCCAGAAGCAAGTGGCTGATAAAACGGGTCGTGTAAGTCCGGAAGCGACAGGAGACTTTTATGCTCACTGACCGGAACGAAAACGAGCTCTTTGGCAGTGATCCACGAATACCTGGGTAAATTTGGCAGAGCATCACAGGAGTAAGGTGTGATATAATGCAAAAGTGAGAAACCATGAATTTAGTACACACGGCGCAAGTTCTTGGTTTATCGAATGATTAGCTACCATAAGGCTTTTAGGCCTCCGCCGCTGGCGATCGAATCCTTTTAGGGGCGATATGCTGGACCTTAAGTGATTCTTGTTGCCATCTGCAACAGTTGGAAAGTTTCGAGCCTCTAAGTAGCTTTTTGGTGCATGTTGCTGCCTTGATAGTTACTTTGCAACTGATTCGTTGAAATTCACCCAATTCCCGCGGTACTCGCAATCTGTGAGCTTTTTTCACGGTTGACGTGGGTCCATGATGGGAGAATAATTTTTTCATTTAGTACATTATAACTTACGCTGAATTGGTCTGCCATGACGGTAGACAAATTCGGATGGCAGACATAAAGCGTCAGGACAGTACAGTCATAACTCCAGCTCTTTCTGGCATTTTCGCATCGGAACACCAGCCGGTTCCCTGTTGTTGCTTGATTACGAATTAGGGTGAGATGAATTTCTTGCTCAGAGCAATTTGCTTTCAATAAGAAATTTTTGGGCGGCAGTTTTATTTTAGTTTAACTTTTAAAGTGAAGAGTCCAACGACTGTGTCGTTGTCCCTCCTGCTTCCCCCCGCAAGAATGCCTTTATGAAATGGATTTGAAACTTTCGTTGCTGCTTGAACCTCCAAACTCCTGAAGACGACATCAGCAACCTCCAATGGTGTATTTCATCCTGCATCATGTCCATACGTATGAAACGAAATATCAATAGTAGCTTATTATCCGATAAAGCAACAATTTTGTTGTTTATTATTAAGGCCGTTCATCATGCTGTTTTTCTGGATGACTGTCATTGCAAGAACAACCAACTCAATGTCATATGATGAAGCATTCCAATATATTATGTGCACCTGACAGGTGCGGTTGGCCTTGATTTTGCTATTATTTATCACCGTAGTCATTAGTGATAAAACTTGGCAAAATTAAAGAAATTAAATTAAAGAAAAGCTTTTATATTCATGACATTGCTTTATCCATAGAAAATCTTAGAGACAAAAAGTTGATTACAGATTCCTCCTTCAATTAAATTTACTCAGTGGCTTAGCACTCTGAAACAGGTTCCGTTCAACTGTTGCTTCTTATTATTGTCGGTCGTACTCGATTATGCATTAAATCTCGCACTTTCAGAGTAGGCAAAGGTTGACCGTGGCAAAACTGTTTTCAAGGCTTCTCCGCTATCAGCCTACGTTGTAGATGGGACAGAAATTATCATTACTCAGTCACGTGAATTAAAGAAGTGTGATGTACTGGCATGATATCATCGGTCCTTGGAAAGATGATAATACCAAACTCTTTTTTTTTCGGTCTCCTCCTCAGTTGATATCATATATTACGCGGCAGAAAATCTAGCACCGTTCTTTTCCTGATGTAAATATTCGGCGTTACTTTGGTTTTTATATCGGTGTCACTTTTGGGTTGAAATCTTTCAATATTTTTGTTGATATTGATACACTCTCAAGTGATTTTCATCGTTTCACCAAAATGCAGAAATTTTCACTCCTGTTTGCTGTTGAATAGCAAGTGATGAGGAATAGGGTGTTTCAAAATCCATTTGTTCAGGTGCTCCCATCGATCAGACTTCTGTTGGCAGTATTTTATTTTAAATAGTATCAAGTCCAATAATTGAAAGAGATTTTCAGGCATACTTTTCAGGCAATTTTCTGTAGTCGATGTAAATAAAGTTTTCTCCTCCTGTCAGGTAGACAGAATTCGGCAAGTTCGAAGCTCAAGCCTTACAGCTGGAAGAAGAGTACAAAAGGATCGTGTTTTCGCGTTCGATAATAATGACGAAATTTATTCGTTCAGCTAAAACAAAGAAAACTGTGGGCTTTGTGTTCAACTCTCCGCCAACCGAACATCATCGACCTCAGAAGCTAAATTTACGCACTGGACTATCTTCAGGAAGTTGGATGAAATATGAAAAGCTATAATGATACGAATAGCTATGAAGATCTCTACCTTCGACACAGCTGTATTCCTTGTGTTCGGGTTCGGTCTGAAAATATCTCCTCCTGAAGCATTATGAAGATCGTCTCAGTGCTTTCGACAATGCTGTCTGCTCAGCGTTCTAGTAGTGAGACAGCAAACAAAGTCAACAACCCGCTGATGTCACAGTCAGGGATTTCAAAGGACTTTAAATTCATAGATTCACATTGCTTCGTTTTGTTTGATCAAGTGGCCCAAACAGACATGCAAAATATTCCTCATGTGAGAATCGTTTACTGGCTGTAGATACGTTCGAGGACAGTACTAAAAGTGAGCATACCTCGTGGTAACAGCTTTTCCGGCGACGAAGAATAAAAGAGCATTTGCACTGTTGCGGATGCCGAGTATTAATCTGAACCAATTTCTGGTACCAGACATAATACGTCTGTGTTACTCTGCTGATCAACTTTGCTGGTTTTTGATAACGATCAAAACAAGAAGATTATATCCCGGCGTGGGATACTATCATTTACTCATGGACTTTTGAAGTACACTGAAGCAGACCCGGTCGATATCACGTGATTACCGGTATTGCTCAGAAACGCATTGTATTTTGTTATTGCCATACACCGATGGCAATCAGGGGAGTTTTATTACGGCGGACGCTTTCACCACCAAAATGATGGGTTTGCACGTCGCAAAACTTGAGTTAGCACGTAACTTCCCAAGAACGGGCTGTTGAAACATTATTGACTACGAACGAGGTGCTGCCCTTGCAAATAAAATCCTGCAAGATGTAATATTCGCAGTGAAATTACAAGAAACGATGGCTTGTTTAGTTAGCCAACTGGGAACCTAGGAAGAAGGGGGCCAGGGAAGAAGCCTTGAAATTATGTTTTGAACGAGTCAAGCGCTTGTAAACGCGACCCAACGTAAGAATCCATACTTTGACGCTTTGCGAAACCGTAGAAGGAGACAAACTTTCGAAGCGTTAGCTTTTAAAGAAATACGAATAAAACGAATAGAGTACACATGTAGCACGGCAGGTACTGAAATAGCCTACAACCAAGACCTGTTTAAATCATTCATAATGTATCTATTAACAGTGGGAGGTAGCAGACGCCGGTGAAACCACTTTTGATGAGTTATACACAAAACAGTTTACATAAAAATGCAAATCGTTGTTTACAGCACTGCGTTTCTACGCAATTTTCCTTTAATGGTAAAATAAATACGCCTTTCCTGAAGAGCAAGTCACCGTACCTGGCTGCCAAAACATTTTTCACATTTACAGTACAAGAACGTGAACGCAACTGTACGTATACAAAAAATATGTGACAGAAATATGCATATAAACTAATACTACCGAATAAGAATTACGAATTACGAAGTAATACATACATTAAGCATTACGAAGACAGTAGCTCAATGGTATCTGAGCACCTTCAGTGCTAGGTTCATCTCGCATGATTTCATTCATTAGAAAAACTTGATTCTCATTACGAGCAGTGTTTCAGGAGCCGACACTTCTTATATACTAATGCATTAACGTATCATAATTAACGTATCATAAGTAAATATGCCAGAAAATATTAGTCTGAACATAACTTATCTAAAAGCAGGTTTCACGGCGTTTTGCACGTCCTTGCTTTATTTATAATTTATCACTCAATTGCACTTTAGTACCTTAACTACTAGAGGCACTTCTTATCACTTCTCGCTAAAGTCATCTGAGGCTAATCACGAACTATGCTTCCATGCTGCAGGAGGTGGTACCCTATAGATGCTATTACATCCTAAACATTATAAATATCTTCATACACAGGAGTATGTTAAACGCGCATAATTTGACCAAGACAAGGTACTTGACGTCGTTCATTGCAACGTTTTGTAATTTGAGCATGAAATCCACAATCCAAACATTCTCTTCCTCTACGTAAAAAAATCGCCAGTACGTTCATGACGGCATTTAAGCGAATGCAGTGGTCTGATGACATACCGACCGAAAATGTAATTTATCGTACAGCTTTCAATCCTTGAAGCCGATTCATTTTCCGTAACGGATATGATAATTGAATTCACCGCTTTGCTAATGTTCGCTGCTTAATCAGGTGTTAGGGGGTAAGGCTGACGGCATCGATGCTCATTTTATGTCCGGAATCCAGAGGGAAGTAGCGGTTTCACTGTAGAGGGGTCAGATGCTTTCCGGACAACGACCAACTTCAAATCCTGTAATAGCTTGACGGGTCACAAATACTACACTTATATTTCTTCAGTTCCATTTAGCCCAACAAGCTATCGTCGATTTTCAAAATGTCTCCTGGTAAAAGTGTTTTAAAGTCGAGTTGTGAAGTGGCGACGAGTTGTGCTTGATCTTCAAGTTATCTATCATATTTGTGGAAATGGTACTAAGCCACTGTCGCCCGTCGGCTGAAGTGACAGCGGATGATGGATGGAAGTTTTCAACCAGGGAACCGAATTTTCATTACAACGAACAAATTCGAAAAATATTGACATATGTTGATAACATGGTAATGAGCAAAGCGTTTAGTGACAGAGTCAGAGTTGAAAAATTCGATCCATATAAGGGAATTCTTTTTTTCAAACCCGATTCCCCATGGTCAAATAATTTACTCCACGTTTGCCTTGGTTTGAGCGGCCGAAAAGTGTGTAGCGAGTAGCTGATTGCGATGAACAGGGACAGGGGGTTTATGGTATGGTCTTGCCAGAAAGGGCGAGACATAAAGCATATGATAGTTTGTTGCTCAATGTGACAAATAGAGATAATTATAATCCCTGCTGTTGTTATTTTTGTTGTTGTCATAAATTTCAGATCGCCAGAGCATCTCTGTCCAAGTCAGTCCCAAGTCCGGCACAGAAAAAACGGAAGTTTAGAGATCGTCGATGTCGGTCTGCCCGCTACCTTTTCGGCAGTTAGGATTTGCCTGTCATGGCATAATCTAAGCAACTTTTACCTCGGTGTCATGCAGTTACAGTTTCGCTTACATTTGCGGTTCCTCATCTGTCGGCCGATCATACCGAAGCACGTGTTGGTCCCTTTATGCTGTCTGCGCATTCTTTATACTTTGGGGCAATTCATTTGGAATGATTTCTCAATTCGGTCTTTTATCGAGGCAGGGTGGAAAGCCACACGCAACATAGCGTAGCTGCGGAATGCGGATAGTGAGGAACTCTCGTGTATGAGCGTTAAGTCGAAACAAGTAGGAAACCTGGCCAATAGGCAATTGATAATAATGTTCAGGCAGTACTAAAAAGTAGTACAATTTAATCACTGGCGAGGTTGGTTAACAAAATACTGCAAAGCCTGACGAAGGCAATGCAGCATGGCGCTTGCATGCTGCAAATGTCAGGGAAGCCGTATCTGATCTAATACCCCATTCAGATATGCCTTTCCATTCACCCGAGGTCGTCACTTTTCTGTTGCTGTGCTGGTTCATTCATTATGTCGAGGAATTTAAACAACTGAGTGCAGAAAAGGTTTTGCAAGATTAAGCACTGTGTGCATTTTTAATGGAATCGATGGGCAGATGCTACATTTACAACAAAGGCCCCGTTGAAGATGCGACCAAACAAGATTCAAGCTTCTGTTTAACTCAGTGGTAATGGATCGCACTCAACCGTATTCCTGGAAGGCATGATCAGGGTATATACCTCTGACACAAATAGAAG
>UZAM01007446.1:15523-27553 GCA_900618415.1 Soboliphyme baturini
GAAGTTAGAAACATTCACCACTGATGCCCTTGAACCCTAATGCAAGTTAGCGCCTTCGATAAGGTATCGAACTGAGAAGCTTCTAGCCACTGCAATATTTTCAGAATTTCAACTGTCATACGAGAGCACTGGCTGCAATGTCTCACACATGTTATTCAGCGACTTCCGGAAGAGATTGCATCTAAAAAACACTGCCCGCTGTTCACTGCTTTGGGTGGCGTCAATGGAAGGGTGCTCAAAACAAGACCTGGATGGACACCATGAGACGCGGTCTAGAAAATATGGGACCAGTTGTGTACGGATCACGAAGATGGGGTGTGGATGATTATCGCTGATGACGAACCTGGCGCTCGACCATGTGACCGACACCCTACCATCAACGAAACTCAATAACACGATAACTAAACCACTATGCGATAACAAATCGCTGAAGTGCAAAGCTATTTATTTTCATATATAAAAATAATTCCGGTATTACGGACTTAATAGGAAATTGCTCATTTTCAATACCACCGGGAAGAATAACAATCTCCTGTCAATTTTCCGGATTTCAAACAGCGCAGTTGTACTAACCCCTTGCTTCTACTAGTTTAGGGGACCGCTTAAACAGGCCACAGATCAATGGCTATATATCTTGAAGTATACCTAAGTATATACTTTCATTTACGACCTTGATTGCTAAATATTTAAAGAAGCGCAAAAAATAACGCTCCTTCAGAGGATAGTTGGTATGTAGACTGAACTAGTTCTGAATAGTGAAATTCAAGATGCTCTTGACTATGAACTCATCTCAAAAAGAAGAGGATATGAATCGGTTTTGACACCTGATTAATATATTCCAGAGAAGATACGCGCAAGAAAGACTGTTTTCGCGAAACCACAAGGCCAGAGACTAAGAAGCATATCCAGAAACAAACGGATCAAATAATTTTACCCATGGCACCATTGTTCCTCAAAATCTAGCCTGCAAAACTAACTCGACTGGCGGAAAACGGGTCCACTGAAAACTGCTCTCGAGGTCTTTGCAGCCCCACCTAAACAGAATTGCGGGATGTAAGACGGATGAACGCAAGCTGCATTTCTCAATATCAGGTTAATGCATAAGGTGGTCTACATTGATGAACCAGCGGCAGAATCCAGAATTGCAGAATCAAGATCCACAGCAAAATATAAGCTTTCAAAGTCATTATAGCAAATTTTGGCTAACAGCGGGTTCATACAGCAAGCAAAGATCTCACAGCTCAATCAGTTGAGCAGCGAACAAGCAAATAAAAGACTGGTAATCTGAATCGTATCCGATTTACATCGGTTGCAATCTTTCTGATTGCCAACAACTGCAGACTGACTTCATAAATCTAGTTTTACTAACTGACGGCTTCGCATAAAAGATCAGCCTCACATCAAAAGCTTCAAGAAATGAAGGTTAAAGAATACCCCAAATGACGTTCGCATCTTAAAAGTGTAATGATAAATGATATCTCAGCGGTTGTAAATTTTCTTTCATTCGTCATTCATTTACGACAGGAAGAGCTCACAAATCTGCAGCATTCATTTACAGCTGTATCGTATCGTTTAAACCAGATTTGCTCGGAGGTAGGAGATCACCAGATGCCCGCTGCACCAGAAGGAACACGCTTTTCCCCAATAACAGCAATGAAAACAGACGTATAATAATGAACGGCAATAGGCATCATACACAGAGTTTACCACTGAAGTATATCACAAATGAACGAACAAGGCAGACCCAGAACTGACAGAAAAATTTAGAATTTTTCCTTCAGCATTTTGGCAGCCATTTCTGGGTTGACAACGAGCGACAATTCGCCAAACTTATCTTCCTCCTCCGTGTTTGTGAGGGCAAGGAAAATCCTTTCGTAGACGCTTATAAGAGAATTGCGAGTTTCATTTTTTACCGATTCCCTAGATCAGTAAAAACCGTTAGCAAAAGTTTATATATAACGGAAATGACAAACCTACTTTAGTTTTGGCGAAACAATCAATTGGTAGATTGGCAGCAGATAAGATGATGGATTGTCAAGAAATTGACGAAATGAATCCTATAGACAAAGTAATATAAATATAACTGACTAAACGAGAAAAGAACATTTTTAAAATGTTCATATAGTCTTAGAGAATCTCAGCCTACACGAGAGTTAATTTGATAAATTAAAACTTTAATCTTACACTAAACTTTGAATATGGGATAAGAAATTTGTTACAGTTCCGCAGTAAAAAAAGACCTGCCTGATACAGACTTTCGGTGCAAAACTGGATTTAAGGTGTTAAATCAAGGACGAGTTTTTCAAAACGACGACGGATTTTCGACTTCAAATCAGACACCTCATTGGTTACTGACTGTAACAGTACAATTCAGAATACTAATTTTGTTGCAGGAAAGCTGGATGACTGAAAAAACTTAACTTACCAGATAAGACTTAACAGATGACTCATCCATGTTGCTTGCAAGTGACTGCTTCCCCTGAAAAATGTTTACGGGTGAAAATATCACGTCAACAAAAGAGCTACTTCTCGTTCATCGACCTGCCGAAGCACTTCGTAAAGCTTTATTAGACCAGTGCACTGAAGTATGTAATTGGTTTGTTCCTCGGCAATAACGCTGACGTGTGTTTCCATCTGTGAAAGACGACAGGAAAAAAGATGATGTACAGAATGACAGTTGATGACAAAATACAAAAAAATTAGCATGAGCCTCATCAGGCACGCACCTTTGCTTGCAGCATCTCCAGTTTATCATCGGTATACTCGTACAGGCACAATACAGAGCGAAGTGGGTAAATGGAGTTGAGCATATAAACGGCCAGGCTGACGACAGTCAGATGAGTTGAGCTGATGCTGAGCGCTGATAAGAGTGGCTCAATAATGGCTGAAAGTATCTAAACAAGCGAAACTTTTTGCCCCATTAACACTTCGGGCCGACTGACTAAATACCACGTTTCTTACCATGCTGAAGCTCTGCTTTTTATCGGACAGAGGAACCGGCATGAGACTATGCGACTCCAGCAGATCTCGAAGCAGCAGCAAAAGACGCTGTTGAGAGACCACAGGCAGCAAATCAGATTTAGGTACTTCGAACTAAACCCCACAGCAAAAATGACCAAACGAATCAATATATACAGTAAACGAACAACATGCTATGCTAAGCAGCTAGGAGCAAGTAGGCGGCGTCTTTTTTAATGTAGCTTGGATAGGTAGAATTATGCGTTGAAAATATTTCTGGAATACCAAATCGTTTTGAAATTGGCATCAAAGAATAAAAAGAGAATAAATTCCTGAAGGAAAAATGGTGACGAGCAAGGATTCTATTCAGTGAAATGTGAGGGGCATATCTGCATTGTAGATGGTAAAAGCCTTTGGTCATGTAACAAGCCTAACTGGTTCCCTAGACCCCTAGAAGTAAGGAAATCTCGCAATGGGCCAGTCCGCATAATGCAAGCGGCTTATTAATGACTGCCCCGCATATACTGCAAATTTTTGAAAGACTGCGTTCTACCTAAATTAGCAATGACCATAAACGCGGAAGCCTTTAAGCTCCGTTTAGACATTCCAACAGTGGCGTTACAACAGCAGGCACTCAAAAGAAACCGGTTTTGCAGATAGATGCCACACAATGCTATTCATGCATGTATCCTCACCATTGAAATTAATTATCGACAGATAATCATTTTACCTTTGAAACTATGCCGTTTACTGTACAATTTAATGAACAAGAAAACAGATTTGAGAGCAACTCTTTCAAATCTTGGAATGTGACGTAGAGAGCGGCGTCCGGTCGAAGCGAAGAGCTGTAAACCAAAGCAGTAACAAGCAACAAGACGGCGAAAGTGAGCATACCTGACAGTTTCGGTGTAGATGCGCATGAGACTGAACATACGGTACAATAACACGGGGCCATGGGAATTTTCCACGATTTGCTCGACACGAATCTGAATAACACGAACGAACGATCAGCGCCGAATAAAAGCATCAAAATCAACTGCGAAAGAGGTAAATCAACTGTACTGCACGGAAAAAGAAGGGGGCTGTAGGGGGAGGGATGCAGCGCAGTAAAAAGTTATTCAAACAAACATGAACGATATGGCGATCGTATGTAAGCGCAGATTTGAATTTTTCTATGAAGCACTAAAATTCCAGAAAGAATATCTTCATTCTACTTCAGTGCAACCAGCTGACAAATCTGAAACAAGCCATACGAACAGTTGTAACAACATGGCGGCCTGGTGTAGTCATGCTAAAGCTAGTGAGAGTAAAAATAATGCCGTCTGATGCGCATATTTTACGACTACAGTATTCCTTGACCTACCAGACAGCTTAATAATTCATCATAAAGGATAATGCATACTCGCAACGTGTAATAACGCATACTCGGATAATGCTGTTGCTGTGTAATAAGTCGATAAAATTACGTAGTTCTACGTAAATAAAAATGCAATAGAGCGATCCACGGTTATAGCAAAGCCATCATCGGCGTCGAAATCCTGAAAAGTGCGCAAAGGCAAGAGTAAGGCATCGAATGTTAAGGGGATGCACTTTTTCCGTAGCCACTAGACTTTAAAAAGCTCTATGAACGCATTGACGAGGCCCGTGTTTCTCAGCAGAACAGCCACGACAGTCGTGAGGGCCTGTAATGCACTCCGAAACAAGGCTGATATATGATGATGACTAAAAGACGACAGATCGCCTTCTGTTTCTAAGGCTAACCCCCTTGGATTAAAGATATCGACTAAAAAAACCAGACGCACGGATAATGACTCATCATCCGCCCGCATTAAACCGCTGAAAGCGTAGGGGCAAGTACGTAGTTTAGCTATAAAGAAAGAAGGCCAGCAGGTTACGTCTGGATGGAAATTAGAACATGTAAAGTCAAGTACGAACCAAAATCATCGATGTCAATTTTCAGCCAAACAAATACTAATTCACAAACTAAATACCTCCTGAAAGCATGACCAAAACCTAACGAAGTTAGAGCGAATTATTCACGCAAGAGTATACCTTAAAAGGACGGCAGACACCTTCGAGGCAAAGAGCCAGTGATGGTTGTAAATGTTCTTCGAGCACTAAAACAGTTGATGAAACTTCATTTTAATAACATAATTCACTCGACTTAAATGACAGAAGAAAAATCCCCTGCAATAACTAAAGTCGAGGATCTTTTTCATGCGCTGAGTCATACTGATCAGCAGCATTAAAGCAGACATATATAAGGTTGCTTTAAGAGGTCTTACGGCTGGTACGGCTACTGAACAATAACCGGGCTGCCCTGAAGATAGCATTTAAATATGGCTGTGCGCATTATCCGATAGGTCAATAATTTAAGTTGGCAAGGCAAAACCATGTTTTACGATATTTTCAACAGCAAAGGTGTGCTATCAGTCAGCAGCAGTGACGGAAAGTGAAACAACAACTGGAAGAATTAGAACAGCAGAAAGGGCGAATCACCATACATATTGTACTATTATTCGCATTTAAGTAAGACCTGCTACCAAACTTAGAAGAGAAAACTGCCGGCAAAAACACGTTCAATGCTTCTCTGCTAAAAAAACCTTTGTCCACTAAATCGAAGGAAACACTAAAAAGGGAGATATACCAGCCTTAACGCAAAAATACCATTCAAGGCAAGAAATACCGGTCAAAGAATGAAACAACACACTCGTTGCTCTTAGTAACGTCTCAAATATCTGGGCTGAGAAAGGAGTAGCCCTTTCCACAAAAACATGCCTGTATACAATGCCTCGGTCACGTCAGTGTTGTTGTATGGTATGGTAACAACTGTTATAACGAATGCGAAAGAACGACGTAAAACGTTGACTTGCGTAAAGCACCGCTGGGTTCGACGCATACTGGAGGTCAGTTAAATGGCAGGCCTACGTAAGAAATGACTCAAATCTCTGGGCACAATAGACCTCAGCATAAGTAGAGAATAAGAAAAGGAGTCTGCCCGTGTTGGGCAAACTGGTTGAGCACAAACCATTTACTCCAGCCCATTAGCTTCTTAAATGGGAGCCGAAAAATAGCATACGTCGGCTGGGAGGCGAGCATGCAACCTGAAGAAACAAGGCAGATCTACGTTCAGAGAGAAATTATTCCTTCTAAAATGCAATAACCAGTGCCCTATAGCAAAACGGTTGTAAAGCTGCGGATACAGCGGACATCACAAATCAGAAACGTTTTGTTTATACACACGGCTCAACGTGACGATAACACAAACATAAAAAACAGCACGATAGAGTGGCAAACCATTAACAGATAAAGTTCCACCGTTCTGAATCATTACTCATTTGTTGCAATTGACTGATCACGCTTGATTGGATTTATATCAACAATGCGAATACATACGATACAACAAGGATTATGCAGCTGAACCGGACGACAACATGGAAGAGCGAAAGAGAGAACACGACAGCAATCTAAGAAAGAAATCTAAATAGACGACCTAACTAAATTGCAGACTCATGTTCGAACGAAAGAACCCAAAGAGACAAGGAAAACAGAATTTGCAGCATTACACATGTGAAAAAAACTCCACGGCTGGATGACATGCATAAAAATGTGAACGCGGCATACTGTCAGGTAACACGGTATGGACATGCTTTAAAATAAATATTTCAATCATAAACTTAAGGAAATCATTGAAAACGGATCTAACCAATGCATATTAAAGAGCGAAGTATGAATCTAACTTATTAATGGCAGGAAACAATAAAACAACATTTACTACTGAGAGTAATGTTTGGCCGTGAAATTATTAATGAGGATAAGGTATGACGAGTATCAGTAGAGACATGTCATCAAGTGAAATCATCACAAGAATAAGCGCATAACTATAAAATTCTAAGTTACGGTACCATCCTTTGCTTCTCGATGCCTGTGATGCTACGTAAGCAGGCTTAGGCTACATGGCATCTGAGCACCTGCAACGCTCGCTGCAATATACTATACATACCCATAGTACTTAAGAACAACAGAAGCAAAGGTAAAGCGGTCAAAACTCTGATTTTTAAATTAGACTTCACAGATTTTTACAAATTTAAAAATCATTTTTCAGAAACTTTTTGGATACTTTAGCACGGATTCAGGAAGTGCACGATCATCTTCCTATCCGGAACATCTTGCACTTCAGTGCGACAAACCGCTTGTTTTAAATTAAAATGAAACCGATTTAGCTCTGAGGGTAGGAGGTCGGCGACATCACTACGTAAAACTAGAGTTGATAATGTTATTCGTTTAATCTTTTCAGTTAATAATGAACATCTGACATCTAGCAAATCTCCCAACTATAAGAAAAATAGGAAAAGTGTTTTGCTACCTTTCGGGCTGCATGCCTTTAGCAGATTTAAAAGAAGTTCCTTCTCGCTCATCAGAGATTTGTGAATCCAAGCCAGCATGTCATTAATATATCGAATCGGGTCTGACGAAAGGAATTCCATTGGCACGCCTGTTCCGTGTGGTGCTAAACAGCAGTTTAGAATGTTAAGGCAGAGCAAATCACGTGCCTCCTCTGGTCAGAGCATCAATGAAGGAAAGAACGGTATAATTCCTGCGAGCCCGGCAATATTCTTCCAAAGAGTACCTAACAGCAAAGTCTGAGAGAAGGAAAAAACGCGAATCATCAAAACTCTCACTGGAATAGTGTCGAACGGGCTTGCAAGCAGGCGACGGCCTTCACAAGGATCGGCGTGATATCAGGCATTTCCGCGTTTAGTCGCAAGCATTCGTCTAAAAACCACACCGTAATAGGCAAATAGCAAAGTTGTGTATGATTATTATAACTGCTGCACCCACTGTTCAAAGTGACGGACTACTGTCTTACTCCACATACAGTACATTTGACTCTCTAAGAATACAATGGCTTTTTTCAGACAAATAAATGAACGAAAAACAACAAAAGGAGCGCCATTCAGTACAATAAAGTGCAGTATAATAGACTGCTATCAAGATACATAGCAATATGCTCAAATTTATGTAACCTTCCCTGCATTCTAGATCACCATGACGTGAAAGACTTTCGGTATTTGTCTATTTCTATAGGTTATCCGCTGTTCCGTTGTCCTAATGCCGCGAAAGCGAAGCTAGGATGACGAGGCCTGACAAACTGCCCAGCAAGGTAATCCGTTGTACCTTTGCTTGTGAGGTGAAGAAGCGAACAGAATAGAAATTTTCAAAATCGATAGAAGGATGTCAACAACGGTTAAAACTGGTTAAAAGAACTACTGAAACTAACTGGAGAGGAACTCGAAAAGGTTGGAGCACCATCTCTATTTTTCCATGAATAAAGCGAGAGGAAACAGCACGTCGCCAAACTCCTTTGAGATCATAACAAAATCAAGCGATAAAATGACTCACGTTGTATCCAGCGATAGACAATTTCATAGCCATTTTCTTCATACGTTGCCATTTTCTCCATCACTTCTAACCTAAAATTATAAAGTCCGCAGATGCGGTAAAATTATACATATATAGCCACTGTTTAAAAAGTCCAACCATTGGCGAGCAACTTGAGAAACAGCTATAAAAACTGGAACCACTGTTTTTCAAATGGACAAAAAAGATTAAGATCACCATGGACAATATGGTAGTCGCATATGATGCGAGTAGATGCGCAACAGAAAATCATTCAGCCATATCTGCCAGATGTGTGGATTGGAATTCAGACACAGTGCAACTTTTTCTTAACAACTGCGATTCCTAAAAACCAGAAATTCATTTCCTGCTCCACCTCAGTTAACTTATACGGTTTTAACACTAAGCGGCAGTAGCAGTTCAGAACAATTCAGCAACCCTAAAAACGAAGTAGGGGAAACCCATCATTCAGCGACTAACTTATATCAGCGCCGGCATTAAGACAAATGCCTCATGCCCAAACAGCACTATAAATTTTAAGAAATACACGCAGTTCATCGACGTCTTACCCGGCACTTCCGGAGCCAAGTAGGGATAGCCGCTTTGCATTCCTGTGCACTTCACTGACGCGTACAAGTACATCGAAGAAGGCCTACAAAGGGGCAAGATCACGTAAAGAATGTGTTGTCGGGCGGAGTATACACGAAATCTGCATGTAAAGCTTACCTGCGACAGCGGATCAGTCGGCGACGTGTGCAACGCCTCAACCTCCTCTTGTTTCAGCTGAAGAAGTGACAGGAAACTTCCGACAATTGACTGTGTGGTTCGTATCCGATTTCTGAAATTTGCACGTACCGCTGGTGAACCGGCAGTAATATAACGCGTAACAACCGTTAAGTTCATGCGAACCTTAGAAAAAACTGTTCTGGCCAAATCTCCGTTAGAAAAACGCCATCAGAACAGTACAGAAGCCAAAGTTATAGCAAACAGGCGCTTAGAGCAAAGCCCTTTAGATCATTTTCGCATAATAACTTCCATTTGTATTTTAAAGAAATGCAACGACGCAACAGTAATCGTCTGTTCAGAGGGAAAACGGCATAAGGCTTTATCTTCAACAGAGTGAGGCCTGATTCCTTCGTCAGGATGTGTGGTAAATGTGTCAGTCTTTTACCCAAGTATCCTACAAATACCCTACTAAAATACTTACTTTCGTAAATTAGACGTCATTAAAATCAGCGGCGCCGCTTCTTGCATAAGTTGCTTATGAAATTTGAAAAAATTCCATTTACACCAACGGTCGTCAAAATAAAGACGTAAGGGCCGTTTATACCGATGCATTGTTGTGCGAGTGATGGAACGTATTTTAGCGTTAATTTAGATTCTACAGTGCTACAGACATTTAAAATGCAATATCACACAAAGATTTTCGGTCTGTAGACATTTGTTTCGAAGCCTTTCAATGTTAGACCTAGTCGCTTAGCAGCCGATCGATGAGGCAAATCAATAAATGGATATACGGTTGCTCGCATGCACTCTAGAATAGACAGGGTAAATATGAGACGTCGAAAACCGCATTTTATACTATCTATGGGTGGAAGCGTCTTTTACCAGCTTGAAATCGCCAAATCAGATAACTGAGGGACATCAAAATGCTAAATGTAACAACCTGCGACCCTATCTTTGATAGCGCTGAATCACTTAAGAACTTGTTCGATTGGCTAGCAGCAAGAACATGACTTAGCTGTATGCATCATTTACTAGCCAATATAACGACTGAAATACACTGTACGGTGGACTGGTCTGAATCAGGTTGTCTGGAGTTCTTGAAGAACACTGAGGCACTGATAGTTCAGAGTGGTGGTCCCAGTATTGAAAAGGGATCAGAGACACGGCTGCATTTCGCTGCTCAATTTACACGGTAAAGTCAAAGGAATGTGCACGAAACTGAGACTACAACAGTAGTTAGAGCGTAATGAGGAGGAGAAAAAACGTGATCTCTTTCTGGCCACAGCAAGTGGATCAGAACTGTAGTCTTCATAATGCCATTGAAAGATACTTAAAGTAAACAGGCAAGGCTTATTCTTACTTCATATAACTGGAAAATGCCTAGAAGAAAGTGTCATGATAAAATCTACTGCATGTAATGCATAAATATGAGTTGAGCGGCAGCTACTGGGAGCCGTCAATACTTTTAGCACTGCACTGATCTACACCCGGACTGCAGTATGAAGTTCGTGCATTTCAAACTGAGGTGAACTAATAATATACGATCTCGGTGAATTGCTTCCTGGTCAGAACTCAAACTTATAAAACGCTGCGTAATGTTACCTCAAATATATTCTGCCGCTAACTTCAGGTGTACATAGTCTTGTGCAATCCAATGGGTAATGCAAAGCACAGAAGGGACAAAAATGAGTTATGACACTTAAGCTGGCTAAAACCTTCATCCGGGGTCACGGTGAGATGTTCACAATGAGTGCACGCTGAATAATCCCGCAAAAACGCATGGTCGCTGCAAGTGGCTAGTAATCTAGCTGCATATAGATTAGCTGGTTAAGGCATGGTCACATGTTTTCCCCAATCAGTCAGCAATATACAGATTGTAACTGAATGTGTCGACTTCGACGAACCTCTCTATATGCGCGCATTTTTCTCTTCCACAAAAACAGCAGAGCTAGCAAAGACATCGAAAAAAACTGTACCGACTATTACTAAGGAGTTACAATTCGTTGGCACAAAGATACACACCTGAACCACAGCTGGCTGATGTGAGGAGGTTCGAAAAAATCCAGAGCACGGCAATTCAAGAGACCTTTACCTGTGAGTCATTTTCTCTTAAACTGAGCGATAAAAATGGTGCACAGAAAGGGGTCTTTGAAAGCCTCACGAACAGGTTGCTAAGGAACAAATCTAGGGGCCGATGACTAGCGTATATTGAACGTCCAACAATGCGCGTCTTGGAACGTAAAACTCAAAGCTCATATGACTGACGTAGAATCGAAACATCGAAAAGCTTCGTAAAGCTGCTACTTTGGCAATCAGAAAGAAATCGCGGCAGCTACAGAAACTATAAAACGGATAAACGACTCAGATGCCAACTTAAACTGATAGTCAAAAACGAGAATTTCATGCCAATCGCATATGACATCATCTGTCAGTACCTACGTTCATCGTCAAAGCGAGCTCATGCACTTTCCAACGAGTAATTACCTGTCGCACTGCTGACGAGATATATGCTCCGTTAAATTTCTGGTCTGGACTTTTGTTTTCTAAACAAAAAACAATCACTAATTTTGCTTAAATTCTGAACCCAAATGAATAAGAAAATAAATCAAATAATTTCTAGGATAACAATTTCATGCCAATAGAAATAAATGTGAAACCAAGCTTGGTAGCCCGAAGAGATTCAATCGAAAATATACGCAGAGTATTTTCTCGTACCGCGGCTGTCACAGAAAAATGACACTCAATATGCGATATATTAACAAAACAGAATGGCAGATTCTACGCAAAACATGAGAGGGAACCAAAGGAAAAATTAGGGTCAAACAAATGGAATATGTTGAAAATCTAACGCTACTCTGCCTTGAAACTGAGTATGCAGAGAATGCATAATTGGCAAAAGACCGGTGTTGTTGGAAACAAAGTAAGATTCTGCTAACCCCCCCCCCC
>UZAM01007449.1:3587-14258 GCA_900618415.1 Soboliphyme baturini
TTTGTTCTTGTTGTTGTAAATTGGCATCGAAACAGAGCTCAGCGGCGAAATGTCAGAAGCGTCAGAAGGAGGGATATTTCCAAAGCGACATGGAATGAAAATGCAACAAAGGCTGAAATATCAACGGTTACAAATATTCGTTTCATTTCCTTCAGACCATAGTTGTGTCCATACTTTTGCAGTCCACTATGAACATGATTATTTATTATAATATTTTAACTGATAATAATAGTTTTCATTCCAGAACGATTTCTTAATGACTTCCTTTCTTAGAATGTTATTTTTAAACGCTGAGGGTCTGGCGTGTCTTCGTCATCTTGAAGGCATTACCGGCTAGAGCATCGAAATTCGCTTTTCGCAGAACCTCTCTTATGAGACTGACTAAAGGACAGAGATAAAACAGATGACATCCTATTCATGATGGCACCATGATTCGTGCACTTATGAATGATCATGTGACATGGTTCTTTCCGTTCCGTAACAAATGAATTTTGGCTTCGAACAAATGGCAAATGGGTTCGTTCAAAAAGCACACTGCAATCTCATTCTATGGCAGCTGACTAAGCTGCCGCGTAATCCAATCAGTCGGAAATTCGCTATCCGCTACAGGTGCCAACCGATTACTGTTCCAGACTGGAAAAGGCTTTTCAGAATGTCTTATTTAGAGCCAACAAAACCAAACCGAGTTCTGTTCACAAAGCCCAAAGCACGCGAGTAAGAGGCAAACCTGGGAGTCAGATGATTCAGGTACGTGAGACACCTGGCATAGTCATACGGTAGAGTGTTTGTGCGACTGATCAAGGACCGGAACTATACAAAAACCCATCTGTAACTGATGTCAAAACGATCGAAGGAATAGTGGACTCGGAAATGGGCGCTTTCTTTGAAGACAACTGGAGAAAATAATTCAATTTGGAATTGTTACACTTGTAGTATTCAAGACTGTGAATTCTGAACATAACCGAACAGCATGTTGCTTTAAACGGTGATCAGTCACTGTGTATCACTAGCACCGTTTTTCGATGGGACGATAAGCAAGAGAAAACTTTTCAGCACTGAAGCAGTAGCCTGGAAATAGTGCCGAGCCTGCTGTTCCATTAAGCTAAAATTGGGGTTCCGTGTCACTCGGCAATAAAGATGCGCGCGTTGAATAAAATCTTTACTTCCCTAACTCCGTAAGTTTGCATGAGGGTTGTACAGACGCTGACAGCAGCTAAAGCTGTTTGGCACTCCAAATAGATTATGCAACAACTGCTCGCCAGAAGCTTTAAAGAAATGAGGAAAAGCGGTAAAATAGATCAAGACTGACTACTGCGCCATTCTACTGTACAACGCCGTGACCAACGGGACTTGACTTATTTCGATACTAAAATTGCTTAGCCAGGCGGAGGCAGAGAGCAAGGAATGGACCATGATTGGAGGAGCGCCGAACTTGTGTTCGTGGTGCACCCATAGCGAAAAGTATCGAACGAAGGAGGTGGAGAGAGGTAATCGATTAAAAAGACTTATTTTGAAAATTACGTCCATCGAGGAATAAGCTCAGAATATGTATTAAGATATGAGCAAGCAGCACGTATCACACGTAACATCCAGTGCCGAAGCTCCAAATATCAAATCCTTAATCAATGAAATGCATTAAGACATAAAAGCAAATATTTCTATAGTTTTTGAACCTTGCATTTGTTTATAACGCGGTAGAATTTAGAAGGCGGAGATGTGCCGTTTGACTCAGACCCTTGGAAGCTGTTACCTCCCAAAAAAGTATCTTAATTAAGTAGTTTGCCTTTACGTCTGCTCATTGGAGCTACGCACTGTTGCAAAATGATATACTTTAGTTCAATCCAAAAGTTGCTGACGATGATCTCATCAAAATCTTCTACTTGTCCCGTTACACGTTGGTAAACAAGCGAAGCTTAGTGAACAACGACGCTGTCATTGTCGTTGCTTTGACCATTTAGCAGGCGTATAAAACATGATCAATCTGACAATTAGTTCCGACGAGGAAGATGCCAATTAGATGGACAAGCAAACGGCACCGCATGTCAGTCTCTCGACGGTGGTCTGAGACCAGAACCCGTAATCAGTGCTCTTCATCTGTTCATCGAGATATGCCGAGAGTGTTCTTAGATTAAGCTTCAGATTCAATATATTAAGGGTCGGTTTAGCGGGTCCTCTGCAAAACACGACAACAAATGGCGGAAATTAAGAGAATGTCAATAAAGTAAATAATTAGGATGTACAACTGGAGTACACACTAACATTGAGGGGTACTCTAACTTCACTGTTTATGCAAATGGCTGTCTGTTCGGTTGCAAACCTGTTTATTGTTTCTCTGGTTTCGAAGAGAAATTTTGTGAAGTACTTCACTACATTGTTTACAACGTTCTTTTTCTTATCCGAATGCATCGGCTGTCCCTCACCATTGAATGTGCGCTCATTCTTCAGTCCTTTCAATGTCATGTCGGTTCTAACATGATCTCCCCTTCACGTTGGAACTGTTCCTTGCGGTCGCCTGCCATTGTGTATCACCGGCTTTTCGTTCCGTATTAATGTCGCTAATCAGCTAGCCTCCATTCATAGGCAATGACTCCGCCATCCTAAACGTCCAGTTTGCAGCCAATCAGATATTTTACCTGGATATTCTAATCTCCTACAATTACACTTGATGACACCAAATCTCACCGCTTCACCTTTGTTTCCTTTGCACCCAGTTTCCTGTTTTCAGCTTTTGTGAGTTCTGCCGTCTTCAGGCCATGGAGAAAGATGTCCAGAATGTAAGTCTGTTTTTCAGCAGTTTGATGCTAGTGCCAATATTTTCCTTCGTTTGGAGCTTAAATAACTTGTTCTTCTCAAGCAGTGCCAACGCACAGCGCCTCATAACTTAGTTTGTGGAGGATATCATGGACTCTGATACTTTTCCAGAACTTCTGTGTCAAGGGCCAGACAGCCCCTGGTTTGATTTCTACCAATTTCCGTCCACATCGTCTAAGTTAACCGCGAGACCTAGATTACAACATCTATGTTTCAGGGTTATCAACAGTGATTTCCCGGCTTCGAAGTTGCTTAAGAGCAATACGGTATCATTTTCAAATGCAAGCGAGGTTATGCAGACAGATCTTGCTTCCTCTTGTTTGCTCTTTCGTAATGGTTGAAGCACCCAGTCAAAAAACATCAGAAGAGACTTCACCTCTCGTAACTTTATTTCGAACGTTTTATAAAAGAATTTGCAGAAACTGCCATCTTAACGGTAGGTCAAACATCGTTTTAATTATATGACTAATCTTTGCCTGGGTTCCATATTGTTCCCCAACTTTCTAAAAGTCCTCTCCAGATCAAGTCAAATGCCTTCATGAAATCGACCAAGATCGCAAAGAATTTTGATCCCCATTTCTCTCTACCTCACTGTCAATTTCTGGTCTAAATCCAATCTGTCTGTCCTTAATCAGGTCAGCGTTTGTCTGAGATCTTCTCAGGATATATCTAATTATGTTCATCATAACAAGCATGAACACCTTAGCGGAACGGATAGTAGGCTCATTTCACGGTGATTGTTTGAATTTGGGCAACAGCCTTTCTTAAATATTGGAAACTCGATTTCTTTCTATCCAGGAATTTCACTTTCTGTCATACTACTGCACAGATTTACAAATTCTTAGTTTACAAATTCTGTAGACGCACTCCAATTATTTCAGACTTTTTAATTGCACGTAATTATATTCTATCAATTCCTGCAGCTCTACCACTTGTCAGTTATCCTAAGGTTCAACTCATTTGTTCAAGTCTTGTCGGTCGAGTGTCGGCATCTATTTTTTGTCCAGGAATAAGGTGATACAATGAACGGAAGTCAATGATACTGGACTCGTGAAGCGATTCAAAATCTTTTCTCCATATCTGTACGATTTCTGAAGATCAGACGTCATATCACTGTACTCCTTCATAACGGTTGTTAGTCGATGTTTCCTTTTGTCGACGTACCAATGAACTTTCCTGAACAATGTTATAATGTTATTTTTGAGCCGTATCACCCATTATTTCAAGGTATTTCTTCCATAAAGTGTTTTATCTCTCCATTATGATTGTTTAATTTTTTTTCTGTGCTGCTCTCCAGAAGTATTGTTTATTATCAGTTTTGGCAAGCCTTCTCTTTTCTTACAAACAGTTCAGTTTTCACACTTCTCTGCGGTTCCATTCCTCTTTTCTTCAGTCCCAGCTGATTTTCTGCCGCTGTTACTATTGTTTCTTTGCATATAATGAAAGCTTTCTTTACCGATATACCACATACATAATCTATAAGTGGTTTGAATCTTCCACCAATCGTGACCTCGTACGCTTGAGATACTTCTGGACATTTGAAATAGTTAAAATCAAACTTTGCGCTTAACTTTTGGTCCCTCACGAAGGATCGGAGCCTCACTTTAACTGTAAACATCAACAAGTCATGATATTCAGCACTTCTGTGCACACTTACATTTTTCAGGAATGTTCATGACTTCTGGTGACGTGAATATGGTCAATCTGGTTTGTTTGTCCCATCAGTGGAGTGTCATGTGCTTCAAACAAGTAGATCATGCATCTCATCCAGTTCCATTAGTCGTTTGTCATTATCATTCATCTCGTTAGTACCGCGTGATCCGAGACATCTATACAGCTCAATCATTATTCCCACTTTCCCAGTGAAATCGCTCCAAACAAGCAATATCTTCAGTCATATTTAACTTACCTTCTACAGATCCCGTTCTATGGATTAATCATGTACTAAGGATTGCATGTTCTCGACGGAGACATTAAAACTTGCTTTATTTGATATAATGGAAAGCAATGGCTTATTTACTGTTACCGGGTCCTTGAGAAAATCGTTGGCCAGTTGTATGCTTGACCTTAAGCGCAACTGATCTCTAGTTAAGTTCCAGTTCTAGTTATGTTATTCTATCTGCTACACCTCATGTGATTTTCATATAACATTTGAAGGTCATCATCCTACTACGTAAAAATTTTTCCTTCTGTTTGAATTCGCCTTGATTAGAAGTCACGCAAGATTCTACGACTACATAACATTATGCACACTGTTAATAACGTTTTATTAAATTCAATTTTCTTAATATATATGGATCCAGATCAATGGCTTGTAACTATGGATACGATATGTCTTTTCTGGGCATCAAACGTTCCAGAAAATTTGGACTGCTTCCTGCATACTTGCTTCAAATGAAAGCGCAGCATGACCCTCAACCGTTTCGTTCCTTGTATAGTCTGCCGCGGAATTGCATTACTGTAATGTAACTTGCAATCCTTAGAATTTGACTTGTCAGTTTTTTCCCTATGTCAGAATCAGGCCAGAAATTGTACTTAATCATTTCAGGAAAAAAATTAAAAACAAGTGTGAACTTTGTTCATGTTGAAAACAAAGGAGAAAAAGTAAACCCGGACGGGCACGAGTTGCAAAGGGAAATAACGCCGCGAAGGTTGTTTCTCTCTCCTTTCCCTCTTTCGTGATCCACTTTACTGGGAATGAAGAATGAGTCAAAGCTTCCTATGTAGCTGGATCCAATCCCTTCAGAACTTAACACTTTCCTTTTGTAGTCTTTACTTAATATGACTACGATATGTTGTTTCAATGAGTCCATTCTACCAAAAAAACTGAGTATCACAGGGGAAATTATCCTCAATATTGACTTCGTGACAGTTTTGAGCTACGTAAGTGAATAAACATTTAGATCGATACGAAAAGCATAGTCAGACAACCTCTTAAGGCAGAGCAGATTTTCAGACTAGAGATCGTGAGCTTCAGTCCTAATAGAATAGCACCTTTTAACCCTTGTGAAAGAGGTAACATAAACCCCTTCGTGGGCAGAAAGCACGAAACTACCTACTCTAATAGCCACTTAGCTGTAAACCGTAGATGTAATTTTCAGAAAACAGTCAAATATTTTTGACTAATGACACAGCATCAAAGATTATCTCTGTGTTTTAAACTCCATGACAGAATGGTACCACGAATGTGTCCAGTTGCGAAAGTGTAAAGGATATTTTTGTTCCCTTGAGACAGATAGAAGGAATGCAGAATTTATCATTTAATTTTCAACTGTGCAATCAAGGATCATTTTAATGATGTACTCCAACTTGGAGACATGCGAAAGTCCCCGGGCTGTTCTGTTTTGTTATTTTCACGTATCGACTTCAGCCACGTCTTGATCATTAGCATTACAACCGCAGAGATGCCCTTTCTCAAAAATAAACTTTTTTAAATGAAACCCTCAATTTTTAAAACGAGGTAAAATAAAAACTGGTTATCGAACGACTGTGAAAGCTGACGAAGTCGAACACAAATGAGGAGACAGAAACTTGACAACTTCCTTTCCGCAAAGTTGAATTAGACCAGCCGGTTCTTCGCAACCGGCTGGTGGGAAGTCGCAAAATTCCATGAAACCGGTTTTGCAAGGTACGGCGATCCAGAAAAATTGGGTCAAATTCTAGTAGATTCGGTGAAGGGGTTGAAAGTTGGAGAAAGCAAGATTTATCAACAATTTTGCGAACTTCCGCCGGATGAACGACCCAAACTTCTGTCGCTTTTATAAAAGTGAGGAGACTTGGTCACACACTTAAAAATCAACGTAGAGATAGCTGCAGCACGCTGACAGACACTGAAGGAAATCGTCAGGATGATGAAATTAGCCATTGCGGATCGACGCACAAGATTAGATGCACAAATGATGATACAGTATGATCTCGACCCTCGCTGGCACAGGCACAAACTAGTGTTTTGGTAGTGTATATTGATTACTATAATCCTGAGGAATAGAGAAACCGGATAAACGGTAAAAAGATTTGCCTAACCACACCACAGGCACCGGCTTCACCCTTACGGAAAGTTCGAAGACGCTGTGTAGTGGTTCAGATGCCACTGGGGTGTGCGAATCATCTCTGTGCGCCTTGCTGTTTTGGGTCCGTCACAGAGGGATAGCCTGGCCGACTGCGGTAATCATAACTCCATAGCAAAGGAACTGAAGAAAGGTATGAAACAGATTTTGGACTTCTTTTCTAGGTATTCCTTCATATCAAAGGCCATGCTTTTACTCTCGACACAGTAACTAGTTACGATTACTATTCTTTCATCATCTGCTATAACGATAAATAGTTAGCAAATTGTTATTTTTTGATGTTCATGCGCAGCGCATAATGAGTACCAGCTCTTGAAACATGAAACATCGTTCGTCATGAAGGTACGGTGTCTCTATCGAGACGCTGAGGACATAACAATTGCTCAAATGCCATGTAGCTGTGGTCTGTTTTCTTATCCCCATTAGTTAGAAGCAAGCAACAGTGCAATACGCCGCGAAATCTGGTCTTTGAGGAGTTATCAGCCATATAGTTTACAAAGTATTGTTCATATAATGACTGACGTTTTTAAATGGAGACCTCGAATGCAAGCAACACTTTAACTGCAGCTTTACAGTAATGACCCATTTCAGCTGCATGATTTATTTGTAATAAAATTCTTTACAACAAATATGATTATACATTTTATCCTTTAGTAATTACGTCGAGAGTTCTATACATTAAAAATGTATTTGCTTTAGCTACGGAAACGGCAATTAATTTTCCTAAAACCAAAGCATTTGGCATGGTCATTCAGTATGAAATTGTCGAAATGAGCAACTATGAAAATCAATACATACTCCAGACAAAATTAATTAGAAAAAGCCGGCTCTCCAGTAGCACTAAAAAGTTTGTTCAACTTTTAATCCCAGGCTGCACAGTACTTGCTGAAGAGAAATACCTGCAGTAACATGGCACGTGGCTATATGCTTTAAAACTAGCCGAAACGGATTAGGGTTCATTGTGTGAAGAAATCCCGCATGACAGTACTGTATGAGATGCATGCTAAAAAACGATTAATCATGAATGACCAGTTATCCCTCCCCGCTGTGCAGATGACAACCCACCAGGAACATAAATTTATGATCAAAGGAATGAGCGGGTGGGATCATCGATCGGCACGATTGCTGGAAGAGAATCTTGATGACTAGTGGAATGTCATAATCATGATCCTATTCCAATATAGCGCCGCATGAATGCCTAGCCGTGATTTTGTCCCCAAATTCCATATTCTGCGATTGTGAACTACTGAGACCAAGGAAGAGCAGAAGCTGGTGATAGACTTGAAAGAGTTATGGAAGTCCAGCAGCTTCGAGAATTCAGGTACCATTATTTGCCATTTCTAATAACAACTTTAAAGATGCTAACCGCCCTGATAATAATGGTATTTAAACGCCTGCAGTGCTGAGAGGCGCATACCGCGTCACTGATTTGGGCTGAGCCGAAACATGCTTGAGCATCAACAAATCTCGTCATCTCCTGTGGGAAATATCCAACGAATAAAAAATAAATAATTGATTGTCTGGGTAGCTACCAAGAATGGTGACTTTCTGATTCCGCCCCTGGCAAATATTCTCGTTTAAATTTGACAAATTGAAGACAACACGACAGTGAAGGGAACTCACTTGACGCTACACTAGGAAGTTCAGGTCAAATCTGCTTTTTTGATGATTAAAGTTTCCAAAACTAATGCAAAATTCAAAACCGGGTTCATTCTCCGTGTCACAGGAGGGACACCAATATTTGTCGAAAAAAGTGCAGCTTAACGAACAATCTTTGGTAGTCCTTACAGACATTCGATTGCTTCTGGTGTAAGAGTTTCCTGATTTCCGACAACTTTGTCAAGGTCTGCTGTCTCCTCGATGAGGTTGCAATTTGGATGTAGTTACTATAAACCTAATCATTTGTCAACCATTTGTGCAAAACTGATAGATTGATGGATTCACAGTTTCGTAGAATTTTGAATATCAAAAATGATTTTCAATTACTGCAAATGCTGGCTTCATTTCCTCATGCCTTGTCGTCTTTGAGTTAGAACCTGTTGAATGTGGATGCCGAAGGGTTGCTGTCACCGTACAGTTTCCGCAAGAACCACTGGTGAATGTTCCTTGACATCAAGTACATGGCTTTCATATGTAATCGTGCTGTAGATGACAAATAGTGGATACGTCTTTCTTTTCCATGGCTAGCGGAATGAGGGAGAAGTTGTTCTGTCAACATCACCTCTAGCAGCTTTTCAAAACTATAGACTGCCTAACATTCGTGATTTTTGCCCATTTTGACATATAATATTAGAGTTTTATGTATTTCAACATTTCGTAAGCTGCTCACTGTGTCTACGAAGAGTAGACTTCTCACAGACAGGAATCTTCTGTTTAGTTTCCTCTAGAATGTAACGTGTTGGCTGCGTATTTTTTGTCTGATATGTCTCAGTTCACATGTAAGTGACCTACAGCTCGATTAGGATGTTTACTTCCTTGCAAGCCTTCGTCTCTAAGCCGATATTTTTTGGAAGCTAGTCAGCCAATTAATCAGTAGAATTTACATAAGTTGTCAAAACTTGGATATGAACAAAATAAGTTATTTGTTATTTAACACCTATCCCATGCATCTGCAGTGTTACAATTGCTCACCACCATTTTCTGATGACGACAAGTCAAATTTGTGCTACCTTTTGAATCAAAACACGTATCCACTTCTAAACTATTCTTATCAAGTATATAAAATCACTTTTTCACGAAAAACGACTTCCGTCAAACTTCAGCAGAAGAAGCGAGACATGCAGAGCGCTAAAGCCATTTGCATATGCAGGTTCGTCTCTAGACTTCAACTAAAATGAAATTTACCTGCTGCTCCCGACATATGTCAATACAGCTGCTTTGCATCCACAGACCGGTAAAATATTAGACGCCACCAGAAAACTCCTAGTATTTAAACTACTAGTATTTAAAAATTAGAGTTTTCCGTAGGTGTCAATCACCCAAAGACCATCTTACTCAGCCCTCAGAAATTGAGGTAGCAGCTGGGTTCTGCTATGAACTACGAAAATGTTGGTTAACCAAATAGCGGTGAGCGGAGCTTAGCAAAAGCCCTCATACCTTGTCAGGCAAATCCGTCTCAGAGAGGAACAATGCATGTGCAGCTGTGGAGTATAGGATTGAAAGTTTAACAAGAATCTACAAGTGAAATGACCGGGGTTGCACAGTCGGTAGAACGTCAGACTCGACACCAGGAGGTTGATAAACGAGCACTACTCTGTTGGAGGGAAACATGAGACTAAACATTATGCTTGTCACGTAGTCGCCGTCGACTCTGCCTTTAAAATAAGGCATCCCTGCTAATGGCGGCGAAATGGAGATCAGAGCCCCACTATTAATTTCATGAAAATAAGAACGCCAGAAACGGCCTTATCATGAAAGTATGAGGAAGACTAACATTTGTAAGGTTATAAGATTTCCCTTTAACAAAACGACTTATTCGCTATTAATATCAGCTGCTATCAGCACGAATGACCTTCACATAACACTAATAGAAAACACAAAACTAACACACGACGACAGTGCTCTCGGTCAACGTCAGCAGATAAAATCATATGTATGGTAGTTCATTTCGATTTCACACCATACATTTATTAAGGTTGGTGATCTTCTGCTGAACGGTTTTGGGCGCAAGGTAACGGCTGATGTTAAACGCCCTTATACCATGTTGTCAAAGTTTCAGCCACATAACAATGGCGTTTTTCAATACAAACAAAATATGCCACAGACTACAGTCCCCTGAACATCTTATTTCGTA
>UZAM01007450.1:7916-19259 GCA_900618415.1 Soboliphyme baturini
GTAAGTGTTGGTATTTATCCTGTTACTATTTTCTACACTTTAACGTTCAGTGTGGCACGTGACTAACGCTTAACTATGTTTTCTCTTTAATCTTACAACGTTTCACTGTAGAGGAAGGAGCGCCAGAGAGCGGCAATAACACGCTCAGTAGATGTGGTCGACATTCGTCATCGAACGTCATGTGGTCTGTCCTCGTTACTAACGGTACGTAACCTTGTCTGTCTATTGTATGTTCAGCTGGAAAGCACAACAACAATAAAACAGGCTGTGTGACACCGCCGCCTCCGCCGCCGCCGCCTGTTGAGCCCCAATGCCTCCACATTCGTCCTCTGTCACATAATCTCTGTCCTCATCTCCACATCAGCCTCGGTCGTTTTCGTTTGCCGCAAGACCTTTGCTTAAGCGACAGCAGCAAAACTCTTACCAATGCAAAGCTCTGTTCCTGTCACCAGCAACATGTTCAACTTGTTTCGTTTGTCCACTCTTTTACTTCACTTGTTATTAAACTTACCAATTCGGAAAGCACATTTGATTAGTCATTTAAGAAATGAAGATTTCATCCCACGTAGTTACTTAAAACAATTCAGTTGTGTACATTGTCATTGTTTTCTGTCAATTTTCCTATTGCTTCGCGGAGTAAGTGGGAGAAGGTGAGTCAGGGGTAGGTAATTCACTCCGATTCGCCACCAGTTGCCCTCTCTAGAATCCTACTCATCGAATTGTTACCCACAATTTTAAGTTGCTTCTTGTGCATATAGAGAACCATAATATCCTCTGTTGAAAGGGTTTACTATTGACTACGCTATTCGCGGATTGAGCTACCATCATATAGAGTGAAGAGGTATTATTTCATTAATTTTTCTAGTGTCATTTATTCAGGCGAATACCAAAAATCGATAGCTCCTAGTCAGAAAGTATATTTAATTGGAAAAATTTCGCCATGCTTTGCAGTTAAGCTACTAGGTATGACAGCCCATACTTTATGCATATGGAGATGTTCCATCAGAGGGTTATTCGTTATCTCGCGGTTTCAGGGTTCACAGCAGATGTATGCACTTCTACGTAGTGGCTGAATTCTTAAACGGCCAATTAAGATGCATGAAATTTAGGATATCTTATTTTTCAGTGAAGATTGAACAACATAAGATGTGATGTTTCCTGGTTGTCATTATTATTACTTTGCTAGCCTACCGGTTTGGGGTTCATGAAAAGTTTTTTTCCATGTAGTTGCTCTGGGAAACACATTTTATCGTCCTACTCACGACATACGATATCGTACCTTGGCTATTTCCTTTTATTCACGACTCGGCCCCGGGCAGATGTTTCAGATATATGGCGTTTCATGAAGCTCTTCATGTGGTGATTTCTTTATCACGTTGAAGTTTCTCTAAAAAGTTTTCGATTGAAATTTGTATTTTAAATTCAACTGCAAATGTCAAAATTCATAATAGAACAATTCTACGAAATCAATTACTGCTCATATTTCGATTCTGGATTCAGAATAGATCAAGCTGTATTTGTATTTTCTGGGCACACGGTATCCCAAGCTAAGATGGAGATAATAAATTTTAATTACAGTAGACCCGTTTCGCTACCAACACCGCCAACATGATCAAAACGGAATGATAGAGATGTCAGGTAAACTTTATGACATAAAAAGTTATTAATATCTTAATACTGCGGGACAACAGAATGCCACTAAAGTGGCGAAATCGATCGTATTGCTGCAGATCACACACTGTACCCAAGCTTTCCTTTATGCTACGGGTGATGATCATTCATTCATTGAGCTGGTTCTCAGTCATGTCGCCCTGTTAATAACGGAAACACTCATATCACTTATGCTATGTTTGTCAATAACAGCAAAGGGTAATATACTCGCATGCTTGGCATCACCATTACGGACATATGCTGAGTCGTCAGCTGCATCTGCAATTTTATCGCGATCGTTACAGCATACCTGATGAACTACGTTGAGCATTTCAATTGGGTTGCTTCTCTGAAAATTTTTCATCAGAAACTATGACCATAAGGGAAAGCTGGGGTACAGTCAGCATCGGAAATTTGCTACGCAGCATTTGATTGCCTGACCCGAACGACACGCAGCTGTACTCATAATTAAGCTAATATTACAAATTGGTTATTGTGCCATAACGTTGACTTGCCTTCTGTTTCATGCATTCCTGACGATGTTACCGGTATTGACAACGAAAAACATTTGTTTATCAGGAAAATTGGTTAAAAAGACAGATGGATTTAATAAGTGTGTTTGTGTTTATATTTGTCATAATCATCCTTATAAGCAAAGAGGTTGCTTAAGAATTGTGACATTTCTAGCTCCTTTTGTATTAAGAGCTGCCAACTGCTTCGACGAAGGAAAAATTCCACATCGACAACAGATCTGTTTTATTTCCTGTGCCATGTGATGAGCTAGCCACCGTAGCAACGATTCCCATGTAAGCAGTTGACGAGCCAATGAGGCTTCTTCGCCTCGTCACAGATGATAGAAACACGCCTGCCGTTCGTCAGTCTGTACCTTCGATAGTTATGATGTCGGCTAGTGCCAAGATTCGATCGTTACTAGTCGAACCACTTGATTTACAGCAGCTGTCGCAGCCAGCGTTGTAAACTCTCTGGTCGACGTTTCCGTGCTCTTCTGAACGCAACCGTTTCCAGTCCGCAAAGCAGAACTGGTCAACAACGCAACAGTCAGGTCTTGGTGGCGACTGCTATTCCTCTTCGAATCCAAACATTCGTGAATAACGCCAGCGCCATCGTTCTGTTGAGGTCCTGTTCACGGTTCTCTTCCACCGAGATGATGGCGCCAAGATTTTTTAACTGTATGGTGCTCGTCGATAGTACTGTTTCCATGGGACACTTCTGATTTTACAGAAGTTCTGGATTCGTCATCACTTTTGTGTTTGTAGGCTTCAACTGGAGGCCTGCTTTCGCTGCAGTTTTGCGTACCAAGGGGCCAGTCACGCAGTGCCGTTCACCGCTGTTTCGTACGATCTGATCTACTACTACACTATACAGTATATTACTGATTTGTGCTGAAAAAGGAACACCGCTGTGGGTCCCAAAGTCTTCACTCGCTTAAAATATTTATTCCAGGCTTCTAACTGTCTTTTTCTTAATCTATTCTCATATTAGCCTGTTTATGTCTTGTTGAACTTAATCATCAAGAAAATAATCGGTTGAATTATCGTCCATTAGTCGCTCTTTTTTTCCTGCTTCTCTATAATATATGATTTTCGGAGCTTCAAATAACGAAAAAGAAATTTCTAACCGTTGGGTTGTCTCAGTTTTGGGACGGGTAGTATTTTCAGCCACTTCCTCGCGTTTGTTTTACGGTGCGGCACTGGTGACATAACTCAACAAACTTTGCGTACAGATCAAAAACTGCAGCACATAGTTTCCCACATATGGGCACTCAGCTATTCACCAGAGAAAGCTTGAAAGCCACTGGACGCGGAATTCGATTCTACTGTCTTAATCGACCGAGCCCTCTGTTACCTTCAGTATCCCCCATCCCGTCCAACAGTTCTGGAAACACTTACCTCAATAGGTACTAACATCTGGCTCTGCTCTACTTCTTTAGAAGTTCTGTACACTTTCTGTAACTAGCTAATCGTTATGCAGCTGCATGGGAATCTGGCAGCAGGCTGAACTAGACAGAATAAATGTCGAGAATGCCAAAGGCCTTAATTTTTCATACCAATCGCTTAACCGACTTGCAATATAAAATTATAGTAAACTTGTAAAATTGTAACAAGCTTAAAAAATAGCTAAGTAATAAAGAATACGATAGTTAGCCTTTGTCCGGACGGTCTCACACCCAACATTTTGTCCGTCGCCGCTACGGTTCTTACTGACCACAATGTATTTTCCCAGGCAGCCGCCAGAAACCTGCACACCGGCAGTCCGAGAAAGCTTGGTCAGTGTTGCATGGCGCCGAATATTCATGCCAACAGTCCACGTTATTCAGCAGCACACCAGCGATGCGGCTACAAATACATAAGTACACATTTTTTTTCAATGAATTCCAATAATTGCCAGCATCTGATTGCCGGATGATTCATGAAACGCTGACTTTCAGGCAAACCTCCTCAACCAAACCCAGCCGTGAACGGCATCGTGAAGTCAGGTACCGGCTGTGAGATCGACTCTGCCAAGTCTGATGCCGAGCAGCTAGCCGGAAATGTGGTTACTCCACCGCCCACGCCTATCTCCTAAACTCAGCTTACCGTAACAACAGACAATGCCGACCTTTGCGGAATCGGTTATCTACTAAGTGTACAAAGCTTACGCACCCTCTACTGTCTTGTTTGTTAAATCTGCTATACGTATAATACGTAATGGCGTCACTTAGTGCCTTACGATTTTTCTATACATTCATTTGGCCAGTTTAACTAACATGTTGGTGTAAATATTTTCTTGCCCTATTTCACATATATCTGTTATACAGAAACCTCGTGGACTTCTAGGATGTGTGAATTCCCTCAACGGCACCGCCACTTGATTGATTTTCGTTTCGTTTACTGCTGCTGTGTAATAACCGTATAGTCTACTAAATCATTACTGTATGTTTAAGAACCTCTTCTTAGCTCTGAAACGGAAGTCTGGGACTTGATTGATCAGAAGCGAGTGCTTCACCTGCTTACACTTTGACACTCAACTTTACGATGACGCACAGCTTCGTCTGTTTCAAAGGTATTGTGCTACGTGGCCATCATTCTTAATGTGCATTTCAGTGTCTATTGTTTTTTAACTATTAATGTCTATGATAATCATAGTCGATCAATGTGCATAATATATCTCAGCCAGAATAATAAAGCTTATATATTGAAATTTTGTCATTCTCTAGCTATTTTCAATGTTTTTATGATATTAGTAGATATTAGGAAGGGGATAGAAAAGCTGCGGAAATTAGAGAGTCCAGAAATGAATAGACAAAGCAAGGAAATTATGAATTTCTGATTTGTTCGTACGCATAATCTATCACAATCTCCTGTAGCCGTCATAGCAAGCAGAAAATAAAGACCGTTAGGGTAAATGGCAGTACCGAGCGCTGCCACTGGCCTGCGCCTAAATAACACGTGACAAAATAATCAGTTATGTGACAATAGACAAGATGAAAAACAAACGTTTTTAATGTAAAGTCGAAAAATAAAAATGTTTCTGATACGTTTGTTCAAGATTTGGAAATACCAATAAGCCATCCGTTGAAGGAGAGTGCATTTCTTCAACTTCAACAAAAAAATTCCAAAATGACTGATGACTGACACAGCCACAAATTACAAAACTCAAAAAACGAAGGGCTAAGTTAATTTTTTACAATTCTACTCTACTTCATCTGCCAACCAACTCACAAAAAATGAAACAAAAAACAGATCTGTATCTCGTGATTCACTTGTATCACAGGCGCGATAAAGAAACAAGGAACAATAATTTAGGCGATTTTAAAAACCCTATAAACGTCGGTTTCATAAACTAGTTTAAACGGATCGGTGTTGTCGCTCATCAGTAAATCACATGACGGTATCCCACCAGCGTTTCTCACATCGTGAAGGTCAAACAATTCCGGCATCGTGCAGCCCGGCCTGAAAGACAAGATGTCAGCATGTTGTTGATCACCAATAGGTTCACCCCAGTCACCGCCCATTGTCTTACCTTGCACTCTTCTTACACCACACAGATTCGAATATGACGTAATTCACCTTGAGATCTTTTAGAAGTCGGTAGACTTCATTCAATGGCTTTCGACTAAACACCGAATACACCTTCATCACTCGATCCCTAAAACCATACAAACTGTAGGTGCGAAGTAGTGTTCTGTCAAAATAAATCTAGAAATGACCCGGCCAAAGGGACGAAACAAACAACTGACAGCTAAAGGTTGAAGATTATAGGGCAGATGATATCAGTTTAAAAAATAGACAAATTTTTAACGTCATTTATTGCATTATGCAGCAAACCAAAATTTCATAGGAGAATCTTAATTATTAGACGCTTGTCAACAAACAAATACGAATTGTGCTGCAGGTCAGACTCAAGGGTACAATTACCTCTGTGATAAAAAACGAAGAATGATGAAATTAACGGCCATGTGCCGTCGGCGATGCAGACAAAATAAGTTGAGGCCATGCTATGCGAGCTACAGTTAAACATCAAGCAAGTAGAACTCTGGATAATTAGAACGACGACGAAGATAATAAGAAACGAATTCGCGGAACCAGTTACAGTGATCAGCAATCAGTGATTACCAAACAGAAGTCACTAGTTATTAGTTATTAGTCACTAGTTTATTTGGGATAGCTTATCGTGCCAGGCCAGACCACTCCTACAGCCCAGAGATGGCCATTATGCTTCGTGAACCATTGAAAACATACAAAAGAAACGCCGAAAATCTTGAAAGCAGAAAGTTATCAACTGTGGTTAGAACTGCAATGTATGAAGGCACGGTATTGTCAATTGCTTTATATTGTAGCGAGGCCTGGGCCTTAACGAAAAGGATGAACGACTATTAGTAGAGTTCCCGTGCGCTATGGAAAGAACGATGCTAGGAATTTTTATCAAGGCCAAGCTGCAAAATATGAAATACTGAGATGAAAAAAAAATTGCATGGGTTTCATAAATGAGAAAACGACAATGGACAGGTACTCACGTCGCACGACAAACGTACGACAGGTGGACTTTTCAGACAGATTGGTAACTCTATGGGCTGTAAGCGCAAAATTGGAATATCGGTTCGGATGGAACGGTGGGCTAAGAAAGAGATATGAAACTTGTGGTGAGAACCAATTGAGACGGAAGAGCGTAGTTATCGAGACTAAACAATAGTATCCGTTAAGTATCAAAACGGAATAATCAAATGTTATCAATATTTTCAGAAGTTCAGTGTAATGCTTTCGCTATATTTTGAGCTGGTCGGCAAATAAACACCTTATTTTCAAAACAGGCGCAGAATTTCTATGAAAATAGTGAATGGCATCCGCTCTTGCTCTATTTCCAGCTTTTAGGAATTTCGAAATATAGGATATGTCTGCTCCACTGTGGATTGCAAGAACCGCTTCTGTATGCATCGCCACTGGTTAATTTACAACAAAACCAGTCGACAGCCTTCGTATTATCGACAGTCTCAACTAATTCAGGGAGGTGGTAGACTTTGACAATACTTGATGGATGACATAAGGAAGTAAAAACGTCCTTCGACCTATTTTAGTCACCGAGACCTTGAACATCTGTCACAATAATGCTCCTAAAACTGCTGTATCATTTCACCGTCCATCTGAACGGAGAAGGGCATTTGTCGCTGTCCCTTTCATAGAACATTCAGCATTAACAATAGAGTAGAATTACGAAAGAAGCTCAGAGGGTAACTGTAGCTTCTTCCTTGATCTGCCCTCATATTGCCAACATTGAAGGTATTGAAGATATTCTAATCCATGCGATATGCAAATATTTCTTACTGGGAGAAAGAAAGGACCTCCACGAGCTGCAATGCGACTGGAAAAGGACAGAATATAACGCTAACGGCCCAAGAAAAACCGAAACGATACAATAACCTGACATTGTGATCAGCCCAGAATTAATGTAACTTCCATATATTTTGTCTTTTTTACTTTCTTTCCCTTGATCGGCACATCGTTTGCTTGCTCAGTCCTTATTTTACGAATACTGGTTTTAGCTGACTGTTGCTTCGCTGCCCCTCTCTTCCTCCCAATAAATCTCCGAACGCCTACATCCACTGGCGGAGTTGGTTGAACAGTGGTGCAAAGTCTGCTCAGTGACTCGCGGAACCGCCATTAAACACTCATGCCACCTAATCCCAAAACGCTGTAGTAGGTTATAAGTTCGGTGTAAGATCAATGCTTTCATCGCAAGTCGCATCCTCTGAATGCTCCATTTGGCTGACCAGGCGTCAAGACGATTCTGTTGCAGTCGCAAAGATAAGAACATTTAAATTTCTTTTTTGCTTTATATGGCGGTCGTAGGGTAAGTCAACTGAACCAGCTTTTCAAAAGTTTCTCTGGAGTTCTTTCCGTTTTATCATTAATCTTATTTACTGTTGCTTCGTTTGCATGATCTTTAATCTTTTCGTCTGCGCTGAAACCATTACTCTCCGGTGATCTCGTTTAAGCAGCAACGTTTAACAAAATTTAACGTTCATCATCCCATCATCAACACTAGACCGAATCCGTAATTTAAACACGCACTTACCTCAGCTCCGCATCTTCGTAATGAGGATGGATAACGATCGGTCTTTCGGTTGACAGCTTCAGGTTCGCCATTAAAGGCATGCTACCGGCAAACACATCATCTGTAAAACTTGAAATATTTCTAAACGTTTTCTTTGCACGTTGACCCTACCAGCTTTTGTATTCATCACGATCCATTGGAAGAGTCGCTCCAGCGGAAAGTTCGAATATTCGCCTGAAATGCTCCACTGATTCTGAAGGTTCTGCCGACCTTTAATGGCCATCAGCGAAAGGACTAACACACAAAACGAATAAATGTAACGCTGCCTCACGTTTAAACTGACGGCAGCACGAAGAAGCTACAAAGTAAAACAGATCCAGTTACAAATAAAAACATATGTAAAGAATAAATAAACTGTGTCCCTTCAGTTAATTAAAAATCCAAAAGTCACACATAAACACTGTTGGCCTCTTGACCTATTTTGACAGTCACCGAAAAACAGTTCGAATGCTTGAACCTGTAAAAGTCAAGAAGAGAACGTTATTCTATCACGGAAGAACCTATGTTAATCGTTCGCACGCCCGAATAAATCAAATAACGAACGATTATTCCAAAACAAGATTTCATGGCGTATTCTTCCACCCCCTTTCCCCAATTTCCTAGGTTGGGCCTATTTAAACAGGCCATAACTCTACGGTATTTGAAAACCCACAGTGTCACATGCATCTCGCACCATTTTACCCGGTAGAGCTCCATCGCACACATCATAAACGATGTTTCAGGGGTACTCTATAAGAATCATAAGTTGTTCTAATGATAAAGTATGCTCTTTAACGAATGGCTCCCCCAACATAAGATTTCACCCCGCATTGCACACCTCCCCTTCCATCCCCACCACATGAGCATCTGGTGGATCTAGCTGAGACAGTGACTGGAGATGCAAATTGCACTGCAAGTGGACAAATACCATGGAGCCGTGACCTACTTAAACAGAACTTCAACACAATTAGCATCAATGAGGTGGTGAAATATACACCTAGGGCAGTTCGCCTTGAAAACCTATTGCACCCTCCTACCACTTTGAAATAGTGGAAGTAGGAATTAAGTGGGAACTCGCCTGACAAGTAGCTAAAAGCAGCATGAAGCGAACAGCGAAAAATAAAATCTGTTATTATTGTCCTGAATTATTGATATTACCATTCTCAGCGGAAAGTGCATGAGCGAAACTGTTCCACAGCTTAAGAAATAAGTGAGGGTGCCTTTCCTTTGGTGGAAAACGACACAAAACAGATTCAGGCAAATGTGACAGACCGTCTCAGTACTTATATTTCTTTAAATTTTCAGAAATGCAGTAACCTTCTGAAGCAATTCCACCTTTAATTTTCATGATGATATGGATCGATTTCTGAAATTAACAATGCTACTGACCTGTGCATTTTAGATACACGTAGCAACAGGTTGTGAGTTGCAAGTTGTTGCCCATCTGCACAACTTTTTAAAACACCCAGCCAAGCTTCTGTTCACTTGATGCTTTTTCATCTGCGCTGCATCGCGAATATTACACCGGATGCTACTGAGGTTCTCATTCTTATGCTCAGCTAAAACATTAATGTACCACATATACTTAGGGCTACGCTGAAGTATAGGCTTACACTGTGTTCAACTGCAGAAAGAGTTACTCAAATTTAGACCTGTCCTCGGGTTACGCTCAGGCATCTGAACCTCATGCTTGTTTTCCGCACTGCACTGATATTTAGTTTTCGACTCATTCGGTTGAGATATTGGTTAAGCTCGACCTCTTAAGAATCAAGGCCTAAGTTCAGACTTCTAGAATCTAGCCAAAGATTCTGGCGTAGACTTCAGCCTCAGCTAAGGTTGGATAGAGTTAGGCTAGAAAGTTTAGGCTTTGTAGAATGCATCAGAGAGTCGAATCTCCACGTCGAAAATCATGACTTGGTATATCATGTTAATTACTACTTTATGTGACTTTGCATTCTTACCACAGTCAACGTACCGTTTTATTTGCCAACAGTGAGACAATGATGCAAAGGTGCGGAGTAAAAAATAGCTTCAGTCGCATGATTAACAGTGCCATGAGCGCAAAGCAACCCAGCTGCAGAATGTTGTACCAGCACTAGAAATAACAGAGTTCGTACCCTTCGCTAAACTCCTCAAAATAAAAGCATACCTCGCTAAAAGAGCCAAATTGATCAGGGCTTAGACCCTTCAGACGTCCAAGTTCGATCCTTAGGAACTGAAAATTCAATAACAGAAATATCACACTAGAAGAAAAATAGCTTTTTGTTCAAAAAATTCTAACTTACCAAGATGATCGAAAACAATATGCACAAAATGGCCAATGGAATCAAAAGACTTTGACTTAGATCTACTAGGGTCTAAAAATAAAGTCATGAGATGCAATAATCCAAAGAATGTTAATGCCGTGAGCAACAAAGTCCAAAAAAGTTTTCTTTTAATATAGAATACATAGCGACAAGGTAAACAACAGTTGCAACTTGATTTCGATTATAGATTCAGACGATCTGCAGCCATAATGGCTGGCTACACAAACGTAACGGTGTACAGATGTCAATAATTTTCCGAAAACTGTATTTAATACGTCGACCAGAATCGACAAAAGTCGACCTTTCGAAGGAATTTAAAGAATCAGCCAATGTCAGAAGAGTTACATTTAACAACACTGCTGTAAATCAATCAGAAATTTTACCGACAGCGTTTGCGAAAGTAGGATGTACTGAGAGGATAAACAAACAGTTACGCAGTCACGCGATTTACTGATACAAAAATTAAGTATAATACAATAATACAACATAAGGAATAAATAATGAAAACAGAATGTAATTAATGAATAAAATTACTACGCTAAGAAGGGTAGTCAAATTCATTCATTAGCAAGACTGGATCCATTCAAGTAGATTAGATCTTTCCCATTCGTCATTCTGCAACATCTGAGCCATCTGCAGAACAGATTTGCTGTATTCTTCAATTGTTAATTAGATGGTGACATATCTGTACCTCCAAAACAGAGACGTCAAAGTACGGTTTAAGAGTCAGAAGCATTGGAAGGAAAGAATCAGTTACGAATTCATGTGAGAGATGACCTGCTTTGAGTTTCTGACC